>JAGVVM010000792.1:0-45015 GCA_019149425.1 Psidium friedrichsthalianum | reverse complement strand
AGGCCCGAAACACAGCACCAACTTAATCCTCTCTTTCCCTCATGTTCCATCGCATGTGGTTATGCAGCCACACAACAGTGCGGACTAAATTTCAAAGCACCGAATCACACAAAAATGGGAATTTTCGTTAGGGTTCGAGAAAGCCGTACGCGGGAGGGAGTTGGCCTTCGCCGGCAAACGTGACCATCCCCTGTCGCTGCTTGTGCTTGGGATTGGCCGAGCAAATGACGTATACGCGCCCGCGGCGCTTCACCGTCTTGCAGAACTCGCACATCTTCTTTCACCGAGGAACGGATCTTCATGGTCGCTTTGCCGAGCGGGAGAAGCAGTCGACAGTGATGGGAAGGAAGTGATTCGAACCCTAGCCCAAGGAAGAACGAAGACTACCTTCTCTCGTTTTGGGCCCTTTTGGGCTCTTGCTCGTTCCAAAATTTAAGAGGGCTGGGCCTAGTAGTACTCCACGCATTTTCTTTAATTGACGAGTCTCATATCTTCCACTTTTCCCTTGCATTTTCTCACTCTTGAATTTTTTTTGCCTTTTCCAACCTTTTGGAAGTTCTTTTATGACTATTGATAGATCACATTACTTATATAACTAGTTGAAGATGCTAATACATGCACTTCCGAGCTTGCAAATTTTATATTATGGAACAAAATATTTTCTACCCTTTCACCTCACTGTCAAATATTAATTTTAGCAAATCCTATGTGGCATTTTACATAGGGGTAAGTGAACTGGAGCAGATCGGACCGGACCGGACTGAATTGATCTGGTTGGTTCGGTCCTTAAGACGGGCAGTCCGGTCCTCGATTTCATGGTGATGGACCAAATCGGACCATCTATATATATATATATATATATATAATATATATATATATATATATATATGAAAATTTTGAAGAACTAGTTAACTTAATTTCTTCATCTTTTGCTCAACACTCACTCCTCTCCTCTAACTTGACATTCACATCTCACTTTTCCAGCACAACCTTTGATCATGTGAGTCAATATGCAATCTCCGATCGTGTTTATTTTGACTTCATCTTTGTTTTATCTTGACTATAGTATGCAATCTATTATTTTGTTCATACTTGAATTTAGTGAAATGCAAGTGTAATTCCACTTTGAGCTTGATTCTTTCCAACTTGAGGAGAATAGTGCAATAGTATAACCCGATTTCGGTTGGTTTAAGTGTTTTTCTTGCTAATTTATTCTTTTCTTATTATTTTAGATTATAAGTACTCATGTGATGGTTGTACTATGGTCATGTGTATGTTTTATTAAGTTGGATGGTTGAGATTGGAAATTATTAGTTTAGATCAAACGGTTAGATTTCTATAAGTAGCTGGTGTTAGCAGTTTCACTAGGACCGGACCAGACCATCGTCCTGAAAATTTGCAGATCGGGACTACCAGTCCAATCTTTGGTTCCATACTGGGATCGGACTGGCTCAGACTATGCACGCCCTTATTTTACATGTAAGAACGAGGGTGATCATTTCCAAAGGCAGAAGATACAAATTGGCAGTGGAGTTTCAAAGGACCGAAAATTGAGCTCCTTACATTTGAAACAGACCGCGCCAACTGATATTTTCCTAGTTCATTATTCCGCTCAACACTGTCGGCAAAAGCACCTTTCGAAGTGTAGATTGAGATGAAAAATGATCAACGTGAAGGGTCATTTGTTAATTTTCGTGCCACATATTAACGAAAATTAAAAGTACGAAAAACTGGAGGCAATCCTAGTTCACCATATGAAAAGGATACTAGAATGTAAAGATAACACAGGAAGATAAAGTTGACCGACTGGTGTGCATTGATTGATTAACACTTAACAGCCACTTGCTCGAATTACAATCCCAATATTAGAAGCAGGTAGCGACGGCTAACAACATTCGTAACTCCATAGAATTCAGCAACATGCGGACTAACCGAGCTTCACTTACCGACACTCATGGCTCCGGACTTAGTCATTTTTCTTCATGCATGCTGTCGGCAACTTACTAATCACCCTGTCGACTATTGAAGTTTGCTGACTAAGAACTCCAATTCGCCAAGAAGTGTTCAAAGTAAATTAATTACAGAGTAAGTAGCTTAACATGTAATTAAATACTTATTTATGAAGTAACTTAATTTATGTTGCTTTTTAATATGACTAATAAATTGGATAAATCAACTGAATATTTCAACAATGTATTTATCTTGTTATTGTTTCTTATATCAAGTTATATCTAGATTGAAAAGCTGACATATACTACTGTTAGAAGTGTCCGGGGTAGATTAATATAGAGTAAGTGGGATAATACATAACCGTATAATTGTTAGAATTGTTGAAGGTAACTAAACTATAGGGCAATGGGCATAATATGTAACTGAGTAATTATTTATGAGCTCTTCTGATTGTTGCATTATTCAAAGTCCTTTCGTATGAAAGATGATAATTAGGGTGCGTTCGTTTCATTGAAAATATTTTCTAAAAATTATTTCTTCGAACTTTTATCCATTTGGCTCGTTGAAATTGACTTAGTCAATGGAAAACACTTTCTGGTCAACAGAAAATGCATGCATAAAATTAGGAAAGTGAAATCTAAAGAGGTGAAAGCACTTTTCGAAATTACTCATCTCGAATTTTTTAATATTTTTACCAACCACAAAAAAATATATATACTATCTCAATAATATCTTTATTATATTTCTTTTGATATTTTTTTATTTCCTTTTTTCTTTTTTCGTCTTCCGACGCACAATGATCGGCGAAGTAGGAAAAACAAAAAAAAATAAACAATAAACAAAGAGAATAAAAAACAAATTTTGAATTTTGAATTTTCTTTTGGCTTGAGATAAAGTGATGAAATTGAATCATGTTCCAAATGAGATCCAAACACCAAAAAATATTTTCGGACAAATATCATCAAACAAAAGAAAACTAACTATTTTCTTAAAAAATGATATTCTAGAAAGTACTTTCCTTTAGCATAAAGTTTTACTCCAAACAAACGTGCCTTAAGATTCAACGCATGGTTAAACTATATATATAAGAGTATGCTACCGATCATTCTTATCATGCTACCGATCTTTCTTATTATACATGTAGATGGACCTTAGTCTAGAAAATTTTATGAAACTAATTCTCACTACAAACATAATTAAATCTTTCATGTTCAATTCACACTACTAATTATGAATGTCTATGTTTCCGATTATTGATGGTATCCCGAGTATCTTTCCAATTATTCCAGTATAATTCCTTTCTCCAAAAGGAGCATACTAGGTTATACATAGTGTTTCTAATGTTGTACAGCATCTAATGTGTTTTCCTTTGCACGAAAAGAAGATTGCTTTTCTAATTGGGTGTCTTGTCTTAATCCTCTCTCCATCTTTTCCTTTTCACGTAGAAAAACTTGCAAGTCTCCATTAAACTCGTTACAAGTGGGAGATTAATGCATGTTGCTGAAAGTGACTCCCATTTTTTGCTGACAAGTTAATCAAATAAAAAAGTATTGCTTGCCATATTTGAGCAACTTTTTGCAGCATATGAAGGTCAGTCATTGCCGCAAAGACTTGTGTCCTGGATCTTCCCAACATCTCGAGAAGATGCCTCAACCTACGTCATACCCACCGAAACTAATAAATCAATACATATGATCAATAATTGCTCATCCTTATCTCGTAATCACCTTTCTCGAACTTCTTAATGTGTAATGGAATTCAAGCTTTCCATGCATGGGAAAAACTATTGAGAAAGCGAGCGATCAGAAAACAAAATAGATTGAATTAAAAAAATAAATCGAACATCATATTTACATGACTCGGGAGGAGTAATCTATGACCAAAGCAGCAATCAAGCGATATAACGGAGATTACAACCATTTTTGAGCCACTCAAACACCATAGTATTTCTCAGCCCTTAATTGTACTCAATAACTCACACGGTATTTAGCCTAACAATTTTTCATGAAATAATCTTTCAATCTCACGAAAGAATTCACAAATCTCTATTACAAGATTTATTTGGCTTCAATACTCTCGAAATTGCTTCAAGATGTAATCCACAAGAAGTTGCCTCTTGAATGCTCTTCACAATGAGCATAGAGAAGAGTTGGATCCAAAATAGGAAACCTGCTCAAATTAGCTATCACTGGAATAGGAAACTAACTTCAACTAGAAAAGCTATTCGTAATTATGATAGTTCTTTTTTAGAGCTCAACTCGAGACATGTTTCAACAAATACAATACATTCTGTCACCATCTTTTTCCCACCTAACTTGCATTTGAGGTCATTCTCGCTTCATTTGTTAGGTATATAAAGAGCATAAAAAATCACTTAATTAAAAGATGACAATTGTCATCGGTTAGGGTTACTTCCTTTCTTTCACTTCTATTCTAATCGCTGATATCAAATCGAAATTGACTTCATCCAACGCACGGTTTTTTCACTTCATGACACATGGTGTGAATTACATGATTTTAGTGGGCATGGTCCGAACGCATTCTATTCTCGTAACTAAAGTTCACAATCGATTTTTTAGTATGATCCTCAAGCATACATGTGTGTGTAATAATGAGATAAGAATGGCAATATTATTAGGTGAATTCTATCTATGAACATGCATCACCTGAGAGATTAGAATCGATAAAAAAAAAAAAAAACACTGGCTCTCTTATTAATTCATAACTAAAGCAATATGGACCACTAAGTGGAGACCTTGGACCACCTGCATCAGCAAGAAAACCTGGTTTTTTTTTTCCCCACCCTTTTGACAGAAAGCCAAAATTTTCTTTTGGTTAGAAATTGGATAAAGTGGCTGAGGTTGCAGGGAAGGTGGAGCTAGGAAAGCATCTGTGGAACTATAGATGCCGTCACCTAACCTTTGTCGATGTGCAGATTCTTGACCGGAAAATTGTGCCTGCTTGTGTCATTTTCCACTCAGCAACGTCACGACATTTTTTCTCTTGGAGAAGCCTGCGCCGGCTCTTTTCTTAAAGAGAAAGATGACCCATTCGTTTCGATTGTCAAGAAAAAGATCGTGTCGACCCCAACAATCACGAGATCAATAGGGAAATTTGCAAGAAATAGAGAGACAACACATAGAATTTGTGTGATTTGGTCCGAAATTAAGGCCTGCATCTATGGAGAGATCGTATGGAATCTAATTTGGACGAGAAGTTACAAGCTTAAATCGACATCTCTCTCAATCACCAGCTACAATTAATCAATCCTTACCTAGTATTTTCCATAACCTTTCACAGTATTTTCGTATCAAAGCTCAGTAAAAGAAACCTAGAATCATTCTCAATAGACTCTAGCACGTAATGCCGCAAAATACCTCCGACTAAGCTTTTAGAATGTGAGTTAGGCGGAGTTTATGGCACCTGCCGGGTCTACCTGAGCGCTCACTCAATGCCTAGTGTGCCTAGACAAAATGCAAGCACCCGGCCGAGCGCCTGCTCGGCCGCCTTGGCATCGGCCCCTTTCGTGTTTGGGTGCTCAGCATGTGCCCACTAGCAAACGGCCATAGGCCATTCCAAGCCTGTGGTTGGTAGCCTTGGACTATGTGACCAGATGCCCAGCCCTTTCTCTGAGTCATGACCCAATAGCTCAGTCTCTCATGCCTAAGGGCATAATCCTCTTGGCGCACCTCGGGCGCCTCATCAAAGAATTTAAAAAAAAAAAAAAGAACGCTTTTTGTCCTTAACCTCAACTCTGGGCTTCGATCATCGCCCAGGTACTTGGTCATAACTCGAGACATTCACAATATCGATTTCATCACATGGTTGAATTGTGGACGGGACAAACAGAAGGCCATATCTTTACTTGCACATAGTGGGTCAACCTCACGTGACATTGAACGGTCCATATTCATTTGGCGGTGGGCACTGGGGCTGATGGAAGTAACACTTCCACATGGGGAAAGTAAGCTAAAGCAGAAGATCACCCCGCTTTTACCATTGGCCGTGGCGATTTGGTCAGAAAACTCAAACGCCGAATCATTCGCTGAGCAACCAAACTTTTTGGCACCTTTAGGGACCTATTCAGCGGTGTCCGGACACTTGACGAAGCCAACAAAGACAGGAGGATTAAACAAAGGCCTCGAAATGATTCCCACAAGCAACAATGTCCTGGCGACGACCCCAATGATGTTAGAAACGGGACAAAACAAATCAGAAGCGACGGAAATCAAAGGTACATGCGTGTGGATTCTGTTCTTAGAATCAAGAGTTGAGGAACACAAACGGTCCTTAAATTTGAGCTCAATATGCAATGTGATCTCTGAACTTTGGTATATGCTCAACAGAGTCTTCCATTAATTTAAGATCAAAGACAACGTCGAATATTTTCATATGATTCAAAGACTAAATTGAACGTATACCAAAAGTTCATGGACCATATTGATCCAATTAAAGTTCAAAACTACGTTACGTATGAATTTAGAGTTTATGGACCACGTTCACCTTAAGCTCAACTATCATGTCGTAGGCCGTTCGGGTCGCTTTCCTAGCAGTTTCTCTCAGCTGCCCATGCCGTTTCGGCTTGATGTGTTTGCTTCTTTCACTTTTTCTTGCTCCTTTCACTTGTCAGCAACACATGCTCGACACCTAGAAAGTTTTTAAGAAAGCTCCTGTTATGCTCTCATTAAGAAACGAGAAGATGTTAGCATGATTGTCCCGAATCAAATTATCGAATTCTAGTGGATAGTTATTGACCCTTGAGTATTCAATAAGAAATGAGAATGGAAAAACCTAGGGTTTCTAGTGCTTTCGTTCACATGAGCTCTCCCATGTTGGCATTCAAAAGGATGGGATGTTCACTGCCCTTTAAAGTGACTACTAAGCAAAGCCGACGGTGATCGACCTAGTGGATCAAAGGCTAGAGGATCCATTTCGTCTTTCCCTTCTTTAAGTGATCGCAAACTCGAACTTGCTTAACGCTGAAGCTAATTAATGGCAGACATTAGCGCCCAAGGGTTCTTGTCCATGTCCATCCGCTAATTCGAAGTACTAGTTGTTTCTTCTCAAAAGATTGCGTCCAGGCAAGTCTAACCGGCCCTGGGTTGCATCTAAACCTGTTAAACGGGTGGATTGGATGGGGTTTGAGTCGGGTCATAAATAGTCCAACTCGAATTGACCCATTAACTCATTTATGATCCATATATTATAATGTAAATTTTTCGACCCATACTCGATCCGACTCGCCCATATTACTAAAACGATTCTATATATAATTCAATTTAACAAAACTGATAAATTATTATAAAAATTATATTATTATTGATAGTCTTTATATTTTTTTAAAAAATATATCAAAAACTACTTTTTTACCTTTATTTTCTTCTTTTCTTTTCTTTTCTTTTTTTCAAAGTCCGGCGAGGCCCTCGCCGGTCACCCGAACTTGGCTACACAAAAACATTCACGCTACCTAGTAAAAGGAAATGTGCATGCGTGTCGGGTGCCAATAAATCCTCAATCTCAGCAAACTGGAATTAGGAAGTGTAGATGTAAGCATGATTAGAATTCCGATTCAAACTTTCCCTCTTCCATTGATCCTCCACTGGTCCGTCCATTCTCGACGGCCTCCTATATTATGTGATACCGTATGCCATGATAGCATTGTCTATATGTACGTAGTTTATTACCTATGTATCTGCGACATTATTGTCGACGATGACGACTTTGGGCCTCATTCGACGACCTGGAGGCCGGAAGATTGCTACTTTCTCGGGAGGCGCCATGGGGACCGGCATGGCTCCACCACTATCCTCAACCGAAGAGCGAAGCGCCGGTGAGGATCGATGTGTACGGGAGTGGCGAAGGTGAATCCAGCACACCGGTTGCGTGGTTTGCCTTGAGGATTTTGAGGACGGAGAAGCGTGCCTAAGGCTAATTTGTCACGCGACAGTTCGCATCCCACCACAATTTAACTTGATTAGCACTATTGCCGACGAGGGTTTGCCAGCGACCTCGCCTAACTCATGACAAAAAAAAAAAGTAAAAGAAGGGAAAAAAAAGAAAGGAAAAGAACAAAATTAAAAAAAAACCTTTTGATGACTCACTTAAGGTAAAGTAACAAATTTAAAACTCTTAATAATTTAATGGGTTTTAAATTTGTTACTTTACCTTAAGTGAGTCATCAAAAGGTTTTTTTTTTAATTTTGTTCCTTTTCTTTTCTTTTTTTTTTCCCTTCTTTTACTTTTTTTTTTTTGTCATGAGTTAGGCGAGGTCGCTGGCAAACCCTCGTCGGCCAATAGTTGCTAATCAAGTTAAATTGTGGTGGGATGCGAACTGTCGCGTGACAAATTAGCCTTAGGCACGCTTCTCCGTCCTCAAAATCCTCAAGGCAAACCACGCAACCGGTGTGCTTGGATTCACCTTCGCCACTCCCGTACACATCGATCCTCACCGGCGCTTCGCTCTTCGGTTGAGGATAGTGGTGGAGCCATGCCGGTCCCCATGGCGCCTCCCGAGAAGTAGCAATCTTCCGGCCTCCAGGTCGTCGAATTGAGGCCCAAAGTCGTCATCGTCGACAATAATGTCGCAGATACATAGGTAATAAACTACGTACATATAGACAATGCTATCATGGCATACGGTATCACATAATATAGGAGGCCGTCGAGAATGGACCGGACCAGTGGAGGATCAATGGAAGAGGGAAAGTTTGAATCGGAATTCTAATCATGCTTACATCTACACTTCCTAATTCCAGTTTGCTTGAGATTGAGGATTTATTGGCACCCGACACGCATGCACATTTTCCTTTTACTAGGTAGCGTGAATGTTTTTGTGTAGCCAAGTTCGGGTTGACCGGCGAGGGCCTCGCCGGACTTTGAAAAAAGAAAAGAAAAGAAAAGAAGAAATAAGGTAAAAAAGTAGTTTTTGATATATTTTTTAAAAAATATAAAGACTATCAATAATAATATAATTTTTTATAATATTTATCAGTTTTTGTTAAATTGAATTATATATAGAATCGTTTTAGTAATATGGGCGAGTCGGATCGAGTATGGGTCGAAAAATTTACATTATAATATATGGATCATAAATGAGTTAATGGGTCAATTCGAGTTGGACTATTTATGACCCGACTCAAACCCCATCCAATCCACCCGTTTAACAGGTTTAGATGCAACCCAGGGCCGGTTAGACTTGCCTGGACGCAATCTTTTGAGAAGAAACAACTAGTACTTCGAATTAGCGGATGGACTGGACAAGAACCCTTGGGCGCTAATGTCTGCCATTAATTAGCTTCAGCGTTAAGCAAGTTCGAGTTTGCGATCACTTAAAGAAGGGAAAGACGAAATGGATCCTCTAGCCTTTGATCCACTAGGTCGATCACCGTCGGCTTTGCTTAGTAGTCACTTAAAGGGCAGTGAACATCCCATCCTTTTGAATGCCACATGGGAGAGCTCATGTGAACGAAAGCACTAGAAACCCTAGGTTTTTCCATTCTCATTTCTTATTTGAATACTCAGGGTCATAACTATCCACTAGAATTCGATAATTTGATTTCGGGACAATCATGCTAACATCTTCTCGTTTTCTTAATGAGAGCATAACAGGAGCTTCTTAAAAACTTTCTAGGTGTCGAGCATGTGTTGCTGACAAGTGAAAGGAGCAAGAAAAAGTGAAAGAAGCAAACACATCAAGCCGAACGGCATGGGCAGCTGAGAGAAACTGCTAGGAAAGCGACCCGAACGGCCCTACGACATGATAGTTGAGCTTAAGGTGAACGTGGTCCATAACTCTAAATTCATACGTAACGTAGTTTTTGAACTTTTAATTGGATCAATATGGTCCATGAACTTTTGGTATACGTTCAATTTAGTCTTTGAATCATATGAAAATATTCGACGTTGTCTTTGATCTTAAATTAATGGAAGACTCTGTTGAGCATATACCAAAGTTCAGAGATCACATTGCATATTGAGCTCAAATTTAAGGACCGTTTGTGTTCCTCAACTCTTGATTCTAAGAACAGAATCCACACGCATGTACCTTTGATTTCCGTCGCTTCTGATTTGTTTTGTCCCGTTCTAACATCATTGGGGTCGTCGCCAGGACATTGTTGCTTGTGGGAATCATTTCGAGGCCTTTGTTTAATCCTCCTGTCTTTGTTGGCTTCGTCAAGTGTCCGGACACCGCTGAATAGGTCCCTAAAGGTGCCAAAAAGTTTGGTTGCTCAGCGAATTGATTCGGCGTTTGGAGTTTTCTGACCAAATCGCCACGGCCAATGGTAAAAGCGGGGTGATCTTCTGCTTTAGCTTACTTTCCCCATGTGGAAGTGTTACTTCCATCAGCCCCAGTGCCCACCGCCAAATGAATATGGACCGTTCAATGTCACGTGAGGTTGACCCACTATGTGCAAGTAAAGGATATGGCCTTCTGTTGTCCCGCCACAATTCAACCATGTGATGAAATCGATATTGTGAATGTCTCGAGTTATGACCAAGTACCTGGGCGATGATCGAAGCCCAGAGTTGAGGTTAAGGACAAAAAGCGTTTCTTTTTTTTTTTTTTAAATTCTTTTGATGAGGCGCCCGAGGTGCGCCCAGAGGATTATGCCCTTAGGCATGAGAGACTGAGCTATTGGGTCATGACTCAGAGAAAGGCTGGGCATCTGGTCACATAGTCCAAGGCTACCACCACAGGCTTGGAATGGCCTATGGCCGTTTGCTAGTGGGCACATGCTGAGCACCCAAACACGAAAGGGGCCGATGCCAAGGCGGCCGAGCAGGCGCTCGGCCGGGTGCTTGCATTTTGTTCTAGGCACACTAGGCATTGAGTGAGCGCTCAGGTAGACCCGGCAGGTGCCATAAACTCCGCCTAACTCACATTCTAAAAGCTTAGTCGGAGGTATTTTGCGGCATTACGTGCTAGAGTCTATTGAGAATGATTCTAGGTTTTCTTTTACTGAGCTTTGATACGAAAATACTGTGAAAGGTTATGGAAATACTAGGTAAGGATTGATTAATTGTAGCTGGTGATTGAGAGAGATGTCGATTTAAGCTTGTAACTTCTCGTCCAAATTAGATTCCATACGATCTCTCCATAGATGCAGGCCTTAATTTCGGACCAAATCACACAAATTCTATGTGTTGTCTCTCTATTTCTTGCAAATTTCCCTATTGATCTCGTGATTGTTGGGGTCGACACGATCTTTTTCTTGACAATCGAAACGAATGGGTCATCTTTCTCTTTAAGAAAAGAGCCGGCGCAGGCTTCTCCAAGAGAAAAAATGTCGTGACGTTGCTGAGTGGAAATGACACAAGCAGGCACATTTTCCGGTCAAGAATCTGCACATCGACAAAGGTTAGGTGACGGCATCTATAGTTCTCACAGATGCTTTCCTAGCTCCACCTTCCCTGCAACCTCAGCACTTTATCCAATTTTCTAACCAAAAGAAAATTTTGGCTTTCTGTCAAAAGGGTGGGGAAAAAAAAAACCAGGTTTTCTTGCTGATGCAGGTGGTCCAAGGTCTCCACTTAGTGGTCCATATTGCTTTAGTTATAATTAATAAGAGAGCCAGTGTTTTTTTTTTTTTTTATCGATTCTAATCTCTCAGGTGATGCATGTTCATAGATAGAATTCACCTAATAATATTGCCATTCTTATCTCATTATTACACACACATGTATGCTTGATGGATCATACTAAAAATCGATTGTGAACTTTAGTTACGAGAATAGAATGCGTTCGGACCATGCCCACTAAAATCATGTAATTCACACCATGTGTCATGAAGTGAAAAACCGTGCGTTGGATGAAGTCAATTTCGATTTTGATATCAGCGATTAGAATAGAAGTGAAAGAAAGGAAGTAACCCTAACCGATGACAATTGTCATCTTTTAATTAAGTGATTTTTTATGCTCTTTATATACCTAACAAATGAAGCGAGAATGACCTCAAATGGCAAGTTAGGTGGGAAAAAGATGGTGACAGAATGTATTGTATTTGTTGAAACATGTCTCGAGTTTGAGCTCTAAAAAAGAACTATCATAATTACGATAGCTTTTCTAGTTGAAGTTAGTTTCCTATTCCAGTGATAGCTAATTTGAGCAGGTTTCCTATTTTGGATCCAACTCTTCTCTATGCTCATTGTGAAGAGCATTCAAGAGGCAACTTCTTGTGGATTACATCTTGAAGCAATTTCGAGAGTATTGAAGCCAAATAAATCTTGTAATAGAGATTTGTGAATTCTTTCGTGAGATTGAAAGATTATTTCATGAAAAATTGTTAGGCTAAATACCGTGTGAGTTATTGAGTACAATTAAGGGCTGAGAAATACTATGGTGTTTGAGTGGCTCAAAATGGTTGTAATCTCCGTTATATCGCTTGATTGCTGCTTTGGTCATAGATTACTCCTCCCGAGTCATGTAAATCTGATGTTCGATTTATTTTTTTTAATTCAATCTATTTTGTTTTCTGATCGCTCGCTTTCTCAATAGTTTTTTCCCATGCATGGAAAGCTTGAATTCCATTACACATTAAGAAGTTCGAGAAAGGTGATTACGAGATAAGGATGAGCAATTATTGATCATATGTATTGATTTATTAGTTTCGGTGGGTATGACGTAGGTTGAGGCATCTTCTCGAGATGTTGGGAAGATCCAGGACACAAGTCTTTGCGGCAATGACTGACCTTCATATGCTGCAAAAAGTTGCTCAAATATGGCAAGCAATTACTTTTTTATTTGATTAACTTGTCAGCAAAAATGGGAGTCACTTTCAGCAACATGCATTAATCTCCCACTTGTAACGAGTTTAATGGAGACTTGCAAGTTTTTCTACGTGAAAAGGAAAAGATGGAGAGAGGATTAAGACAAGACACCCAATTAGAAAAGCAATCTTCTTTTCGTGCAAAGGAAAACACATTAGATGCTGTACAACATTAGAAACACTATGTATAACCTAGTATGCTCCTTTTGGAGAAAGGAATTATACTGGAATAATTGGAAAGATACTCGGGATACCATCAATAATCGGAAACATAGACATTTCATAATTAGTAGTGTGAATTGAACATGAAAGATTTAATTATGTTTTGTAGTGAGAATTAGTTTCATAAATTTTCTAGACTAAGGTCCATCTACATGTATAATAAGAAAGATCGGTAGCATGATAAGAATGATCGGTAGCATACTCTTATATATATAGTTTAACCATGCGTTGAATCTTAAGGCACGTTTGTTTGGAGTAAAACTTTATGCTAAAGGAAAGTACTTTCTAGAATATCATTTTTTAAGAAAATAGTTAGTTTTCTTTTGTTTGATGATATTTGTCCGAAAATATTTTTTGGTGTTTGGATCTCATTTGGAACATGATTCATTTCATCACTTTATCTCAAGCCAAAGAAAATTCAAAATTCAAAATTTGTTTTTTTATTCTCTTTGTTTATTGTTTATTTTTTTTTGTTTTTCCTACTTCGCCGATCATTGTGCGTCGGAAGACGAAAAAAGAAAAAAGGAAATAAAAAATATCAAAAGAAATATAATAAAGATATTATTGAGATAGTATATATATTTTTTTGTGGTTGGTAAAAATATTAAAAAATTCGAGATGAGTAATTTCGAAAGTGCTTTCACCTCTTTAGATTTCACTTTCCTAATTTTATGCATGCATTTTCTGTTGACCAGAAAGTGTTTTCCATTGACTAAGTCAATTTCAACGAGCCAAATGGATAAAAGTTCGAAGAAATAATTTTTAAAAATATTTTCAATGAAACGAACGCACCCTAATTATCATCTTTCATACGAAAGGACTTTGAATAATGCAACAATCAGAAGAGCTCATAAATAATTACTCAGTTACATATTATGCCCATTGCCCTATAGTTTAGTTACCTTCAACAATTCTAACATTATACGGTTATGTATTATCCCACTTACTCTATATTTAATCTACCCCGGACACTTCTAACAGTAGTATATGTCAGCTTTTCAATCTAGATATAACTTGATATAAGAAACAATAACAAGATAATACATTGTTGAAATATTCAGTTTGATTTATCCAATTTATTAGTCATATTAAAAAGCAACATAATTAGTTACTTTCATAAATAAGTATTTAATTACATGTTAAGCTACTTACTCTGTAATTAATTTACTTTGAACACTTCTTGGCGAATTGGAGTTCTTAGTCAGCAAACAGGGTGATTAGTAAGTTGCCGACAGCATGCATGAAGAAAAATGACTAAGTCCGGAGCATGAGTGTCGGTAAGTGAAGCTCGGGTTAGTCCGCATGTTGCTGAATTCTATGGAGTTACGAATGTTGTTAGCCGTCGCTACCTGCTTCTAATATTGGGATTGTAATTCGAGCAAGTGGCTGTTAAGTGTTAATCAATCAATGCACACCAGTCGGTCAACTTTATCTTCCTGTGTTATCTTTACATTCTAGTATCCTTTTCATATGGTGAACTAGGATTGCCTCCAGTTTTTCGTACTTTTAATTTTCTTGTTAATATGTGGCACGAAAATTAACAAATGACCCTTCACGTTGATCATTTTTCATCTCAATCTACACTTCGAAAGGTGCTTTTGCCGACAGTGTTGAGCGGAATAATGAAACTAGGAAATATCAGTTGGCGCGGTCTGTTTCCAAATGTAAGGAGCTCAATTTTCGGTCCTTTGAAACTCCACTGCCAATTTGTATCTTCTGCCTTTGGAACTGATCACCCTCGTTCTTACATGTAAAATTAAGGGCGTGCATAGTCTGAGCCAGTCCGATCCCAGTATGGAACCAAAGATTGGACTGGTAGTCCCGATCTGCAAATTTTCAGGACCGATGGTCTGGTCCGGTCCTAGTGAAACTGCTAACACCAGCTACTTATAGAAATCTAACCGTTTGATCTAAACTAATAATTTCCAATCTCAACCATCCAACTTAATAAAACATACACATGACCATAGTACAACCATCACATGAGTACTTATAATCCTAAAATAATAAGAAAAGAATAAATTAGCAAGAAAAACACTTAAACCAACCGAAATCGGGTTATACTATTGCACTATTCTCCTCAAGTTGGAAAGAATCAAGCTCAAAGTGGAATTACACTTGCATTTCACTAAATTCAAGTATGAACAAAATAATAGATTTGCATACTATAGTCAAGATAAAACAAAGATGAAAACAAAATTGAAACACGATCGGAGATTGCATATTGAACATGATCAAAGGTTGTGCTGGAAAAGTGAGATGTGAATGTCAAGTTAGAGGAGAGGAGTGAGTGTTGAGCAAAAGATGAAGAAATTAAGTTAACTAGTTCTTCAAAATTTTCATATATATAATATATATATATATATATATATATATATATATATATATAGATGGTCCGATTTGGTTCCATCCACCATGAAATCGAGGACCGGACTGCCCGTCTTAAGGACCGAACCAACCAGATCAATTCAGTCCGGTCCGGTCCGATCTGCTCCAGTTCACTTACCCCTATGTAAAATTGCCACATAGGATTTGCTAAAATTAATATTTGACAGTGAGGTGAAAGGTTAGAAAATATTTTGTTCCATAATATAAAATTTGCAAGCTCGGAAGTTGCATGTATTAGCATCTTCAACTTAGTTATATAAGTAATGTGATCTATCAATAGTCATAAAAGAACTTCCAAAGGTTGGAAAAGGCAAAAAATTCAAGAGTGAGAAAATGCAAGGGAAAGTGGAAGATATGAGACTCGTCAATTAAAGAAATGCGTGGAGTACTACTAGGCCCAGCCCTCTTAAATTTTGGAACGAGCAAGAGCCCAAAAGGGCCCAAAACGAGAGAAGGTAGTCTTCGTCTTCCTTGGGCTAGGGTTTCGAATCACTTCCTTCCCATCACTGTCGACTGCTTCTCCCGCTCGGCAAAGCGACCATGAAGATCCGTTCCTCGGTGAAGAAGATGTGCGAGTTCTGCAAGACGGTGAAGCGCCGCGGGCGCGTATACGTCATTTGCTCGGCCAATCCCAAGCACAAGCAGCGACAGGGGATGGTCACGTTTGCCGGCGAAGGCCAACTCCCTCCCGCGTACGGCTTTCTCGAACCCTAACGAAAATTTCCCATTTTTGTGTGATTCGGTGCTTTGAAATTTAGTCCGCAGTGTTGTGTGAGCTGCATAACCACATGCGATGGAACATGAGGGAAAGAGAGGATTAAGTTGGTGCTGTGTTTCGGGCCTCAAAAGAGGATTTTTTGTCTTACCGGCATCTTCCTCCTCCACTGTGCACGTTCAGGGATTTCTTCTAGTCGCACTAGTTTAATTGGTGTTGCGCTTTAGCTAATTCATTCTCTCGTTCATGGGTTTCTCTTCTAGTTACCTTAACTTGATTACTCGAATAGCATTCCTTCATTTTAGAAGATGTCCCTACATGGTGATCTTGATCTCCCATTTACACAATGCCGTCTTCGCGACTGCTTTATACCAGAAGTTCGAATTAGTTACTTCAACCACTCCCCTTTACTGGTTCTTGTAGCTGATCCTCAATGGCTTGTACTGCTTTCCATTGCTTTTCTTTCTCCATCAACTGGATCCGAACTTTGCCGTTGCTCAATCACCAATCCCAGCTTTACAATCTTCAAGCGAAACTGCCAATTAGGTTTCATCCATTGCTCCACTATTTAAGTGTATAGACTGGGTCTCTTACTCTTAAATCTGACCAGGAGTTGCTTGGCAGAATAATGTTCTATCTTCACTTGCAATCGAAGTTACGATTGAGTTCTTGGTGTGGTTTTCTCGTATTTCTGAAGAACGTGTGATTTACTCAGTTGAAGCAATTCAAAACATTGCTAATTACGATCAATTGATGGCAACTGGTAAAATAATAATAGGACCGCTAAGTAATCCTCCATTCAGAGGAAACCAATCACATTAGCCACCTGGTGTATCTTGGGTGTGCCTCAAAGTTGCTATTGGCTGAATATGTAAAATATTAAGCGGTAGCCTTCTTCCCTTCTTCCTGCTGATTGATGCCAATGAAAGCACCTGTTTTAGGCAAACCGTGCCCAATTTATTTATGCATGCTTGACTCAAGAGTAACTCTTTCTGTTGATCTTGAGTGCCTCAGGTTTTCCCTTTTTGTCTTTTCTCGGAGCTTATACGAGCAAGTTGCATTGGGCAATCAATTGGAATTTCATTGAACATACCTCTGCCTGTTTTTATTATATTTCATTTCATTTATTCTACTTATAGATTTAAGCATGTATATATTTTCTAATTACAGATCATCAGAGACTGGCTTGAAGCAGTTAATTTTGCCTACCTCCAATGCACAGACCAGCATTATGGCTCTTATGCCCAAGAAGCCCGAGCCTTCCATGTTGTTTGGATGGCGGTCGAACCTGGCATCCCTCCTATTCAAGTAGGGCATTTTGCTTCGGCTACCTTTTGCTCGGAGTTTATGGACATATAGCTGTCGATGACCACAGATGATGCTTTGCTTATGCTGCGAGAGATATTGGGTATATTTGGTATCGGTGGTTGGCACATTGGCTTCATAACATTTATTCCTGGCATAATCTTTCCTTGTCCCCCCTTGTAATGCCCTGGGTTCTCACTGTAATACTGTTTAAACTGGGGAGATCCAATGGAGATAGAATCAGCTGCTGAATAAAGTGCCTAACGCCCCCCTCCCTGTCACCGCAGATTCAGACTAAGCTCAAAAGTTTAGTTGCAGCTCTAGTAATTAATTAGGCTTTTGAATCTGGTTTTCAAGGGTGGTTTAGCTCATAGCGATGTAACGACCTGAGAACTGTGCAGAATTTGTTGCCACAGGTTTATGACCTTCATAGTAACGGGAAGGGAAAATTTCACAGAAAGGGGTGTTATAGGGGGAGATGGACCCCGGGCAGCAACGCCTTGGACATTTCAAAGCTAAACTTTGCAAGTTTGCATGATTGACCTCGTCCTCGTGGGGATTTCCTTCCCAGAAAGACATGCTATGCTTCTGGAAAATCTCACTTTGGCGAGCGCAATTTCTTTCAACTACGGATGTTTAAGTCATTTCACGAGATGTCGCTGCCAAATTTGTATTCCCGAGTACTATTGTCCCCCCGGGAGCAGGAGTATCGATCTGACACAGGATGAAACCTGAAGTTGTCATTGAACTGCTTCTACAGCTCAAAGTTTAGTAGCCAGATTCGCTGCTGTGTATCATGAGTGAAGTACTAAGCCAATATGCATGCGGCTCTGCCGATAAAGAGATTGAAGTTGGGGGTGCTAGTGTTATTAGTACTGGATTTTGACTCCTGCGCTTTACGAAGAGACGAGCAAAAGTTGAGAGGAGAGTTAGAAATATGACAAATAAAAAAAAGTACTATGGAATTTTTTTTTCAAAGAAGCATTAAATTGGTTCCTTGAGAATTTTGCATTATATATATTTTTGTATCAGATGTGGGAGTTGGCCAATTTTACGCACATTTTCTTGGACTCAATATTCAAAAAAATGTCCAATTTCAGTATATGTTCTAATTATACCAAATATTTTATCTATAAAAAATTCAAATTTTTACTTTTGTTTCAATTTTACTAGCCCAATATCCAAAGAAACCCTTAACATTAGCATTTAAATTTTTACTTTTTATCTCAATTCTACAACCGTTAACCTTTTGTTTATGGTCACCGTTAGTTAATCTTATATGACATTTTCACGTCGTCAATGAATTACACATCAAGAAAGCCAACATGAAAAAACCCCAACTTATCTTATGATGTCTATTTTTCCTACACATTGTTGGGATATGTAGAGCTGTTCAAGATAGTGCGTTTTGGATTGGAGCTGGCACTCAACAATAAAAAAAAAAAGGCTAGATGTGGAAATATGATTATTTGGATGAACGATATCAAAACTCGACGTTCAGAAACTTGTTGTTTTCGAATTTCGAAAATTCATTGGTAAGTTTGGTAAGAAAATTCGAGCCATGTGAAATTAACTAACGATGATTATGGACAGAAGGCTAAAGGTGGTAGAATTGAGGTAAAAATAAAAGTTTGGGATTTTTTATGAAATAGAAAAAAGTTTTGGATGTAATTAGGACAAATGCTGAAATTGGGATTTTTTGGGTATTACGCCAGTTGAATTGGGATAAAATAAAAGTTGAGATTTTCTATGAGATAATTGTTTTTTTTTAGATATAATTGTGACAGATGTTAAAGTAGAGTGTTTTTTTTTTTTGGTACTAGGCCCATTTTCGTGTATATTCTGAGATTAGTATAGCCGATTGAACGGGCTCAGCCTTTACTGTGGGCCGTGCTGGGCCCAATGCGCCACATCCCATGATTCGATCGGTGCTCGTGGATATCTCATTTTACTCTGCTTGCTTTGGTTTTTGGCATCGAGTCCAGCCCATGAGAAATTATATTATGAGTTGTATGATCCTTTACCGCAACAAGTGGGGAGATTTGGAACACCATGAACGGGCATGTTCGTTTACACTCATATAAGAGCAAAATGTACTTTTATACCGTGGCGCCAATATTCAAGTGAGAGAAGATTAGGAACAAACTCACAAGTGAATCTATGTGTTACGATTAAAGTTTTTGCGGTTTTCGAGTTAAAAGAAAAAGCCGAAAAAGTATGTGATTTTTAAGATTTAAATTATGCGGAAAGTAAAATTGCAGAAATTATCTAGATGGGTCGATGTTCCCTGTAAAGTACCCGGTCGACTCTGTTTAGAAAACCATGATCATTTCAAACAACCACCTCGTGATGGTCACACGGATGCCGAGTGGTTCGTGCATGGACCTGATCATAGTCCAATAAGTGGTGTCAATCTTCCGAGATTTTCTTCTTCAAATTTCGTTAGCCTGTTTATCGACTTGATTGATCTCATCAATGCGAGGTAGTTTACATCTTTATGCAATGTTTTTATCTATGTATCAAAGATTATACGCAACTCGAAGAATTCTATTTTATCTGGCCTTGTTCTTCTCGGTATAAAAGTTTGTTCGTTCATACACTTCTACAAAGATTGACCTTAGGAGTATATGTTGGCATAAATAACATATTTATGATGTCTCAATAACTAAAATATCCGCGAATTTAATGTCAATTTTTATCTGACTTATATGTTTATGTCCCAGTTGTTATTCGACCGTCTGCAGATCAAAATAACGACGAGCCCTCCAGAAGAGAAGGCCGAGTGTTAACCGGCCAACTCACGCAATCATTCATTCCTAATCTCGACATGAAGACAACCCCTATACATTAAAGAAATGTCGATTCAATGGACGTTCCATTGGAATGAAAAGAAGAATCCTTCAACTTGGTAGTCAAACGTCAGCAAGATCATGGCCAACCTGCATTTCCTTTTGCAGGCTAAACCCTAGATTCAAGGAATCGCGCATAAAGGGTCATCCAAATACTAAAGTTAAACTAAAGAAAAGGAGCAACACTGAACCTGGATTTCGTTAAGTATCATGATTTAACAAAACCCACTTGACTAGTCTGGCATCCCATTGTTTTCTTTGACTTCTTTTTCGGTGGACCGAAACTGTCGTGTGCCAATTTGGTCCCAGCATCCTGTTGTTTTCTTCCAAAAAAAAAAAAAAAAATGGAGATGGTGACAGACCATCAGCTCTCTTTTTAAATTGGATCGGTTCATTGCTGACCCTCAATCGAGGATTATGCATTGAACCGTCTGGGTGTGCAATTTGTCAACAAGGCAAAAGCTTGTGTGGAAATTTCAGAACATCTTTCAGTGGACTTTGGGGAGGAGGAGATGATGATGAGTCGTGGATCAATCATTAATCTACGCATTCTTAGGGGCCATAAATTTCTGATTAACGTAATCAAATCCATCTAAACATGATGACTTTGGTCTATAAAATAATCCAAGTTGGTTTTACTTTTAGGGGTTGCTTGCCTAATGACAGATCAATATATTGTACAAAGCGGATGCAAGGATGGATGGCTTCCCTTCATCAACAGTCTCGTGATGAAACAGAAATCGAAACTCAAAGGTAAATTAAATAAACAGCAAATGAGCCAAAACGTTCGCCTAATATAGCCTGAAAGCCGATAGGTATTTCTTTTCCGTATTTCAAATGCTTCATGCAATACCTAATAAGTTGCTGGGTGTTCTTTCAATGGTTTCAGTACTTGCGAGATTATTAACATTATCTTTTGTTGGAGAATGTTAATAAATTTCAAAATCCATTTCGTCATCCTGTAGCGACAACTGTCTTTTGATTGGTACCGTAATGGCCCTTTGGTTGGGTATCGGAGCAACATTACCTACCGATAATCCCCTAACTTTAGGTCTTTTTTAAATTGTAAAATAAAATGTCACGACTTATGTATCAAGGGAATAATCGCTTCAAAGTGAATTTTCCCTAGGAGCATTCCGGATTGATAATATGGATCTCATAACTCCTCTCTGATGGAAAGTCATATTCACTAGTTGAACATTGTACAAATTGGATTCGCAAACTAAGTCTCTCGGAAATCGATCTTTTTGAATGCTCGAAAAACTCATTAACAACCCTAAACATCAAATTTTTTCCGGAGGCTTGCAGATCCCACTCATTTATCAACAGGCCTAGTCCCTTCAGATCAGTTACATTTTTCTTCAACTTTTGACGAATTTGATACTCGGATCATTTTAAATACAAAGTGCTGGAGATTTATTCACAACTCTTCTTTATATTTGGTAGAATTTCAATATGTACTCTAAGTTTTGCATCCTTCCAAACCAAGTTCGTGTTAAATTCAAACATTCTAGAATGGGTATAAAACCGTCTAGATATCGCCCAGCAGAGATAGCCACGCTAATTGCCCTTCTACAACTCTTGGACTAGCCAAACATATGTGTGAATTATTAAACCCTGTATTATCAAAATGCAAATCACAAAGCGGGGCAAGATTACTATGATTTTGGAACTCATAAGATGCTCAATTATCGAATCGAACAAAGCTTGATGCTATTCAGCGAAATTCAATCGATCGAACCATGTTTGATGCTATCATAAATTGTTATAATCTTCGATAGTCCAACAGCTTGACTATAGTTTTGCTGGAGAATCTTCTCATGTCAGTGGATAACACCCACAATGATAACTACATGGTCCCATATGTTCACAACTTGCAACTAGCCATGTTGACGCTATAAAACGTCTAGATTTGCGTGTTCCATGGATAACGTGCGGGGAATTGGCTTTATTTTTGTAATAAGTTGACAGCATCTGCTTTGCTGTCTGAGAATTGGAGGGGCTGAATGTAACCGATGCTTTGAAGTGCCAAGTCGATCATCAATTCATCATGATGCTGACGCTTTGTATTTGATAATACCAGAGTGTGTCATAAGTTCAATTTGCCAAAAAAGTACCGCAAAGCTTTAAAAAAAAAAAAGAGGAAGAAAAAGATACAAAGATATTTTGGAGATGAAGGTCGGAAGGGATTAACCCCTTAGCAGCCCCGAGGATTGCGTGTGGCGGGACCTCCACTTCCACTCGATCATGTCCGTTCGGCACATGCTCATTTGCGTCCTTGGAATTCACTTCGTTCAATAGTCCTCTGGCATCGACGTTATACTACACATAGCTCTCACATTTCCAAGAAGGCTGTATCCCCTCCTCCAACAAAAAGCTCCTCATGTTCATTGCAGTTGATTTCGTAAAGACAATGTTCATCCTCGTCCCCACCTTCCTTCTTGACTGGGTCGAATAGTGGCCATTGCTCTTGAGCAGCATTGGCGAGATAATCTTCTTGCTCACCTCCCTTGGACCGTGCCTCATCATCATCAACTACAACAACACAAAGCTCATGTGGGTGATGGCCATATATGTTGGAGTTGGTGAATATTTCAGATATCCTTATTTCTCACATTGGGCATGTCCACATGAGATTAGGGAAATTGAAGTATGAACCGACAACATGGGACCCCTACGCGCGAAGTGCAGGGGTTCGGGAGCAGCGCTCCTGACACGGAGGTCCCATTGCCCGATCAGCGGGCGGTTGCCCCGCTCGCTAGTGAGTGGCGAGGGGCTTGCCCCCGAAATAATATTGGGTTTAGGCTTTTGTTTAAATAGACTAGTTTGTTGTGGGATAAAGGCTTTCGGATGGAGTAGGGTTATAGGCCATTATTTTTAAGTCATATATATTGTACTCGTACGAGAAGTCATCGTAACGAGCGGAAAAATATAGTGAAATCCCTTTGTAGAACGTAGTCCGATGTTGAGGTGAACTTGGGTAGTCTTATATGTCGTCATTTTTTTTATCTTCTATTGTGATTGCATTGATATTCGATTTGGATAAATCCCATCAATGTGCATTACCTTTGCATTTTCCTATGTCGTCTTCTTCTCCATCTAGAGATGGCTGATTATGTCTGTGTACAACTTGGGAATCTTTCGGTTGACGCTACATGCATAGGAGTACACAATCGACGTCGTCGTGAAAATAGGTAGTGAGTGTTATCGGTGACATACTTATTGATATACAAGGCGACATCCTTAGAGATCTTCCCTCTTAGGCGTATTCTTTGGGTGGATTTGTGATTACAGGTGGTGATGATTTGCTGTGCATTGCCGTGTAGTCACCGTGCATGAACACGCGTTGTGGCCATGTTGTGCATTTTCCAAAAATATTTTCTAGAAAGACTTTTGGTAAAGGACTAAGAGAAAAAGAGTACATCGATAACCATCAAAACAAAATGACCATCGTCAAGTGCCCTTTGACGAAAATGAAAGTTTTAGGGAATTTTTGCTGCATCTATACGAAGGAGGAGAAGAACACCAAGCAAAGCACCGGGGAGGGCGTGTGGTGGGATCTCCTCCTCCACTCAACCCCATCCGCCCACCACATGCTTGCCGTTGTGATCCACTTTGTCCAATAGGCCTCTGGCATCGACATCCCAATACACTATAGCCCTAGCATTTTTGAGAAGGTCGGCATCACCTCCTACACACATTTTCATAACCAGGGACGGCGTCTAGCGAGATCTCTTCCTCCACTCGACCCCATCGCATGCTCAACCATGCCATCTAGATCCACTTCGTCCAACAAGCCCCTGACATCGACGTCATACCATTGTACAGCCTCACACTTCCTCCTACAAAAAGCTCCTTTCGAACATTATAGTCGACTTCATAAAAACAATGTTTATCTTTGTCGCCACTTAACTCCTTGACCGAGTTTTTTTTGGTCGGACCTTGACCGGGTTGGATGACGGCCATTTTAGCTCAATAGCATCAGCGAGATGATCTTCTACCTCACCTCCCCTGGGCTTTCCCTCCCGCCATGCGAAGCTCATGTGGGCAATGGCCATGTGCATTGCCTATTGTTTTCCCACATGATCTTCTTCTCCATTGGATTAGGGCCGATCACATTGGTGTACAGCTTGGAAATCTTCTTGCTGAGGCTGCGTGTGCAAGGGTTGCAATGTGCGTCACCATGAGACAGGTGGTGGCTATAGTGTTATTGACGACATACTTATCAATGTACAAGGCCATCACCATCGGAAAGTTCCTGATGAGGCATGTCCTTTGGGTGGATTTGAAGCTCCCGTCGGTAACGATTCTTCGTGTATAGCCACATAGATGCCGTGCACGTGCACACTGTGTGTCCGCAATGTACATGTTTCATACACATTTTCTAGAAACACTTGAGGATCCACCAAGATTGGCTTCTTGATTCAACTTCCTAAACTGATCCAAAGTTCCAAACATTCAAATCTTTTTGGCATCTTGGTCCCAACAATTTATCTTGACCTGGCTTAATATGGAGCCCATCGTATGTCCTGCTTTCCTGTGCTGTCATTGTTCTTTCGAGAATCAGCCACTTAATTTGTACGAGAAAAAGGACCCAGTTGGCGAGTTGAGCTGCAAAAATTGTCCCACTCTTGTTGGGGTGTGTTAGTTGATGTTCCGTCTGAATCTCAAGAATATGACCAGACACCACCACCATCCAACATCGTTGTTAACGTTTGTGCATATTCATGGATGGGCTTGAGGGTCCCATAGGTTTTCATTTGAGTAAATTTAGATGTGTATTGGATACCACCGAAAAATAAATAAGAAAAATATTTTGTTTATCTTTTTTTTGTTATAATTAGAGTACTTTAATTTCCTCACAACTTGGCATTTTATAGTTTGGAAAAAGGTACCAATTTGCAGGTCTTTTTTCCCTGTTCGATTGGATAGTCTTTTTTTTTTTTTTTGTTCAAACTGATGTAATATCCTCTTGTTGAATCCTACAACTTGAATGTGGAGGTCAAACTAAATTATGGGCTATTGTTTGGATAAGTTACTTTTTTTTTCCTTTGACATATGCCCTTTTTTAAACTGTTCTCTTAATTGCTTAGTATTGCTGCTGTTGTTGTTGTAACTTTGAAGGAGGATTCATAAAATCTAGTGGACGATGTGCTGTACATTATTGACAACTGTTATCGATGTATATCACTTGACCAATGGGTCCCATTGATCACGTGCATGTCATTCTTTTTACGTCATTGAACAAAAATGAACAATACGATTCCTATGCCGTACCTAGTAGGACTGCAACTCGGCCGTACTCGCCCAGATCTAGGTGAGTGCATTGCAGCCCTTGCCGGCCACAAGTGAGGGTTGCAACTCTTGCCAAACCAGGGCGAGGTTCGGTGAAGATTGCTCTTGCCAAAAAATATGGGCAGGGGGTGACCGACAAGAGCCTCGACGCGCTCACCTAGATTTGGCGAAGGCAATCCTCACTTGTGGCTAGCAGCAAGCGGAGGAAGAAGATGAATGGTAGAATAGAGGGGGGGGGGGGGGAGGGGAAGGCAAAAGGAAAGAAAAAGAAAAACAATAAAAATCAGAAAATTTAAAAATAAATTGCAAAAATCATCAACATCAATCGTGCCAAGTAGGATGGCTTGCGCTAACATATATCAGTGATTTTTGTTTAAATTGGCTAGATGTACTATATTGAAATATTGTCAAAAGATTCATGACTAAATTAGCCAAATAGAAAAAATTTAGGACTGATTTTTTTTATTTGGTCAAAAATTTAGGACTACATTGACCGGCATATAATATGTTTAAGACATTTTAGACAATTTACTCTAGCAAATAGGGGTGGTCTGAGCTAGAGACCCTAGTCAATTAAGTTCAATTGAAGAGGGTATGTGCATGTATATAAATATATGTACCGTGGTGAAAATGGATATTTTCCTCTTGGGACAAATTGTGAAGTCCGATTTGAGTAAGCTTTATGGACGAGTTGTTGTTATTCGACCATCCCTAATCGGAATTACGGCGGACCTTCCTACAAACTCACGCCGTTATGCATTCCTATATCGAAATACATGAAACAAATGTCGATGCAATGAATGTTCCATGGGAATGAACAAAGAAATGCTACAACTTGGTATTTGGATGTCCATAAGATTATGGGAAACTGCTCAAGTAGTCCAACATATCTATTATCGAATTGACAATAAATATGTCCAAAATATACTAAATTTAGAAAAGAAGGGACAATTTTGAGGGTGAGCAGTTCTAGATTGAAACCAGTTATCCAATTTTTAAAATCGGTAATCCACCAAACATATCTTGGAACTTGGAACCTACTCTGTTACAGGTTTCAGGGTCGATTACAAAGTCTACTAATGTTCCATCTGTATTTCTTACTAAAAAATTGTAGTGAATTTCATTTGCAATGACCACTATTTACTGTAACAATACACCGACAACAACTTATATTTAGACATAAGAAGTAAATGAGATATTAACAAAGTAAAAGTCTCATTCATGAATATCGCAAGAAATGAAAGCTCGGACCAGTAGTTCCAAATTACACACTTATTATTGGACGTCATATAGCACCACAGTATCGCATAAAGACATGGAACAAGAAAGGCACAAGGACTTACTTTAGGTTTCAGGTTCTTGCTCAAACCTAAAACCTATTCGTCGAAACCGTTTCCTCAATCTTTACAACCTAGAATCTACCATGCATAATATAGAACCTAGAATCGCACCGAGTCCCACCGGTCCAGTTCTCTAATTTCTGATTCTACTCTGAAACTATACTTACCTCTAGATAACATTGAACCTGGATTTCGTAGAGTATCGCATTTTAACAATCCCATTTGACTAATTTACCATTCCATATTTTTTTTGTGGGCCCGACATTTTATTATTCCCTTCCAAATTGTGATGCTGTCAAACGACGCTCTCGATCGAGGATTATGCATTGAACCGTGTGTATGCATTAGTCAACAAGGGAAACTGCGTGTGCGGAAATTTTAGTACATTTTGAGTGGTATTTGAGGAGGAAGAGATCATGATGAGTCATGCATTAGTCACAATCTTATGCATTTTAGTGGCCATGAACTTCTGATTAACGTGTTCATATCCATCTAGACTTTCATGCCTTCGTTCTATAAAATCATCCAAGTTGGTATTACTTTTAGGGTTTAGTTACCTTTAAGATCGTAGATGCGTGGATGCATAACTTCCTATCATCCGCAGGCTCGTAATTTGCCCCGAATAGATTTTAAAATCATAAATCAGTCAAAAGAATTTAATTATATGGTTGTCCTTAATCTACTGTAGGACTAATAGCCTGTTTTTGGCTACCAAAAAAAATAGAAAAATAATAAAAACATTATTGTGGAATTCACTCCTCCTAGAATTTATCTCATTCAAGAATCTATGGCCTACAATATATTGTTATTTTCACAGTCGCCCAAAAACTATTGTGCTAGCAAAGCTCTTGGTTAAAGAAATAGCAAATGAGCAAAAACATTTTCCTAAAACAGCCTGAATATAGAAAATATCCTGAAATTAATGAGATTTTATCGATTTTGAGGTCAAAAATGATCTCAATGGTTCCGTGGGGGCATAGTATGGAACCCTAAATGAGCTTTCTAGATTGATAAGCACTGTAACTCTTCTTTGAACGAAAGCTACGCTTCACTAAATGAACAATGCATGGATTGTATTCTCCAGCTAGTCTTCGAAACATCTATCTTTCGCAATGCTCGAAAGTCTTGTCAACAATCCGAAACATCACGTTTCCAGATGCGTATAAATCCCACTCGTTTATCAGCATGGCCAGCCCCTTTAGGTAAGTTTTACTTTTCTTCAACTTTGGACGAATTTGATACTTAATTTTTTTCAAATATAAAGTACTTGAGATATATATATATATATATATATATATATATATATATATATATATTCACAACTCCTGTCATTTTTGGTACAATTGCAATCAGTACTTTAATTTTGGCATCTTTCTACGCCTATATGTTCCTGTATCTATATTGCGTAGTTACCCTGGTTAGTCAAATGGTTTTATTATCAAGGGCCATAATTTTAGTCTTGGCAGTAAAAAATTGTTCTACAAGTAGTGTTGATCGATCCATTAATATGTTTACAAACTCCAATTTAGCAAATCACTGTTGCATCATTAAACACTCGATTTGAGCTCAAAGTACGAAAAAAAAATATTCTTAGGAAATTAAGAGTTCGAGTAAATTATTCTGGACATCTATTAGATATAATGTAATAAGAATCATTAATTACATGAACATAGTTGATTCAATGGTATGTGAATGGCTTTTAATTTTAGTAAATGAATTCATTCTTTTTTTTTTATAGGAATGGTATATACTATATGACGTTGTTCATAGAAACTTTTGGAATTCGCAAGAAAAATCTGGCAGCTGACATGATTAGAAAATTCACCTTTCGCTATTGAAATGAAGACCTGAGTGGGATTTATCCTCCCATTAATGAACACTCGAAAATTTTAAAAAGATTATCAACATCAGATAACACGGCGTGTTGTTCAATGCATACATTGCGTTTTCCTTTTCATGATGTACCAAGAATTGCAAATGCATGAACTTTCAATTCGCGATGTCAACTCCTTTGATACTCAATCTTTGACATTTAAAGACTTTGTGGAACCACCAAGATTGTTTAGCGTAATTTGACTTCTTAAATTGATCAAGACATTTGGAAAAATTATTGGCATCTTAGTCCGACAAATTTATGTTGACGTGGCTAAGTATTGATCCCATCTTCTGTCGTGCTACCCCAAGAAGCAAAATGAAAATAATAATTCGAGGTGAAATTCTTAAATTAATCATTTTTTAAAATCAGCCACTTTGTGGGGACCAAGTTTAGTAGTTGAAATTGCAAAGATTGTCCCGCTCTTGTTGTGGTGGCATTAGTTGCTGTTCCGTCTGAATCTGAAGAATATGACTACACGCCACCACCAATCATTATTATTATTTTTTGTGTTCATTCATGGGATTGGCTCAAGGGTCCCCATAGGGTTTAATTTGAGAAAATTTAGATGCATATGGGGGACAAATAGAAATCAAGAAAAATATGTTTTTGATCTTTTGGTTTTTTGTTTATTAGCAACATGGTCGGCATGCTTTGCAGAAATTCACTGTTTAGGAAGAAAAATGAGCTTTTCAATATTTGTCTATTTAGGAAAATGAACCTCTTTATTGGTGAAAGGAAGGAACTAGCCAAACACCAAAAATATCCTAATGTACATTTAGAAAGTGTTTTGAGATTCGAAACATCTGAATGTGCATGGTTCCAAAGTCTAAGTTCTGCTCGATTTATTTTGTGCTCAAAGCTCCCAATCCGTGCGTCCTTCCTAAATTCGGTTTGCACATTGAGAGGGGGCTATTGACGTAACTTACATTGTTCAGCTACCGGGTTCACATACTCTTTAAAATATGCATGAACGTCCCTTTATTTGGAAGTTTAAATATTTCAGGTGGGGCTTTCCATTAAAAATTCCTCCGCGTGGCAGAGTTTTCCAAGCTTGGATTTGAATAAAATAAGAGCAAAGAATAAAGGAAACCTAGATTCATGGATGTTGTGTGCGAGATTTCAGTATGAAAAGAAGAATCCATTGATCCTAACCCTAATTTTTTTAACCTGAGCTGAGACGACCGAAGTCTGGTTTCAAGCTTTCGACTGTCATAAACGATGGATGTTACGTTACACTTGGGAACAGGCACCGGATCCCCTGCCATAGAATAGCTATGGCAGGGGATCCGGTTCCGAACACTTGCGTGGCCCGGGAACGGGGCATGCAAAGGGCGGGCCCCACCTGATCCCCAAATTCATTGTACATTGCCCATCGGGAGCCACGCCACGTGGGCCCCCTCCCCACCCTTCGTCCATCAACGGCTCCGATGCTTCTCGTGACATCATTCCCCACCCACGTCACCTTTTTTTCCTCAGAGAAAGGCCAGCTGAGTTTTGCCCTTTCAAATTTACCAAAAGACAGAAACAGGGGGGTAAAACGGACATTCCTCATTTCGGAATAACTAAAGTAAAAGAAAGCTGGGCCATGGAGCTCAAATTGTCCGACTCTTCAAACGCTTTCTACAGGAGGTCATTAAAATGCTTCGTTTTTATCTTATACAGAAAATGTTATCTATAATTGGTTAAAAAAAAAAGAATTCCACCAGTATTTGAATGAGCTGACGAAAACAATGCAAAAACTCGTGTAGAGAGACCTTTAAACTAATAGAGATCCTCTCGTATTTGAAGGTGAATTGACATTTTTGATTTATTGATTCGAAAGAACTGATGTGTAAATTAAATTAGATTCAATTGCATGAAACTAAATTGCATCATGAAATACCCTAGTCCACCGAAAGCCTAATAGTGTCTCATGTCCCTTCAAACCACCGTTCTTGCCGAGCCACCTCTCCCGAGCATAGTGTGAAAAATACAATAGCAGTGGTTCGTGGAGAAAGTTCGAGAAAATGTATATTATGCTCCATATATTTGATGCGTCATCCTCTCAATATTATGAGTTTTCTTTAATAATCTAGAGAAACAAGCACAAAAAGCTGAATCTAGTGAAAAAGAAGAGAAAACTTAATCCATTCATAAATATAGAAATTTTGAAGGATAAATGCATTGGAAATCCTAAAACTTGTCACAAAAGTGCAATTGGATTTTAGAACTTACAAAAAGTCCAATTAAGTCCTAAAAAATTATGAATTGGTGCAATTGGATCATTTCATTAACTCTGTTCAACTTGATTGATGGAAAAATGCCGATGTGACTTTTTTTTTTCTCTATACTACATGGCAATGATATAGCTAAAACAACAACGTTTTGTTCCAAATTAGATATTCAATTTAAATTTTCCTGAAATTAAACTAGAAATCGTTCTTAATTAGAAGAGAGAGGAGAGAGAGAGAGAGAGGGGAGTGGGGGGGGGGGGGGGGAGGGGGCAAGAAACTACGCATCAAGTCCTCTCGTTTGCCGCCTTCTCGGCCAGGCCGTGACCACCACATTAACCTTTAAATTTTGTAGCATCGTTTTTCTTCTTCTTCTTTTTCTTTTTCCATTTGTAAGAGTTCGTTGATCTTATTCCATCAGCTAATGCTTTATTAAGAAGTTGCATTAGGAAAGGAAAAATTTTCGAGAAAATTTCCACAAATAGCCTCAATGTATATCCTGCGTGTTATCAAGTTAAACTTCCAAGAACAATAAGACTTTGTGTCCCCAAAGAATTGTTTAATCTATGCCGACGTTTCACATGATACGGTCCACAGAAAGAATCATGTTTAAGGTTGTTTATAAGGCGTTTTCGGCAAATATTCTCGAGAATTGCATTTGCATATAAATCAGTTAAAGGGCAAGGAGGGACGACAGGCGGCCAACGACCCCAATCAATAAATGGACCTTTGGAGTGCATCGATGAGCCCTCCAAAAGAGAAGTCCGAGTGTTAACCTACCAGCTCACACCATCATTCGTTCCTATCGTGACGCTAATACAAAACATATGAAATGAATGTCAATGCACTGAATATTCCAATGGAATGAAAAGAGAAATGATTCAACTTGGTATTTGTAAATGTCCATAGATCATGGGCAAGCTGCATTTGTTTTTGCCGGCGCACCCCTAGATTCAAACAATCGAACTTATATATTATCTAATTGTCCAAATTTGAATTCAAAAAGGGTCATTCAAATGCTTAAGTTAGGAAACAGGGACGACATTGCAACCTAGATTTCGTTAAGTACCATATTTTAACTTACCCATTCGACTACTCTACCATCCCATTATTTTTTTTTAATTCTTTTTTGGGTGGGCCGAAACAGTCGTGTACCAATTTTTTTCACAACATCTTATAATTTTCTTAGAAAAAATGGAGGTGGTGACAAATCATTAGCTCTCTTTTTAAATTGGATCGGTTTCACTGGGTGACCCTCAATCGAGGATTATGCATTGAACCGAGTGTATGACAATTTGTCAAACCAGGCAATAGCGTGTGTGGAAATCTCAGGACTTGTCGAGTGGTCTTTGGGGAGGAAGAGATGATGATGACGATGAGTTGTGGATTGGTCTTAATTTACACATCTTAGTGTCCATAATCTCTGATTAATGAATTCATATCCATCTAGACTTTATGACTTTGGTCTGTATATAAATCCAAGTTGGTATGTCTTTTAGGGGTTAGTTGCCTATTAACAGATTGATATAATATGGATAGTGGATGCATGAATGGATCGCTTCCTTTCAAAGATGGGCTCGTAATCAACCCCGAAGAGAAATTAAATTTCGAAACTTAATTAAGGAAGATGAGGCAAAAGATTTCCTAAAAATAGCCCAAAAATAGGAAAAAGTCCCGGCATACATTAAACGGATAGATTTTGAGGCCAAAAATGGCCTCAAAGGTCACTTTGGGGGGGCATAATATAGAGCCCCGATGCAGATTTCCCTATGTATATTGTGAGTCACATAACCCTTCTCCAATCAGAAGTTACGATTCATTAATTAAGCAATGTACAACTTGTATTCTCCATATAGTCTCTCAAGCATCTCCCTTTTTGATTGCTCTAAAAACCCTCAACAATCCAAATCGTCATGTTTCCAAAGGCATATAAATTCCACTCGTTTATTAGTATGGCTAGTCCCTGTTGAGGTGATGTAACGAGATGTGTGAGGTGCTAATTATATTGAAATTCTTTATTAGACATAGCTTTAGTTTAAGGATGAACCATAATAGAATCTTGTGTTCGATTTCTTTTTCTCACTTTACATTTTATTTCAATTTGACTATGCGCCGAATCCTAATAATTCCTTTAGGTTAGTTTTACTTTTCTTCATCTTTTGACGAATTTGATACTTGATCATTTCAGATACAATGTGCTCCAGAGTCATTTGCAGGAAAAGTGTCAAAAAAGTAAAAAACCTATGGCATTAATGCCAATTCAGTCCTCACCTTTTGCATTGTATAATTCAGTCCTAAACTGTTTGTATTTTTAGTAATTCATTCTAAACCTTTCTCTTATGTCAATTGAGTCAATTCGGCCACTAGTTACTGAAAATCACTGACATAGACGTCGATTGTTCTATGTGGCCTAGCTAGCACCAACATGGATATTTTAATGTTATTTTAACAATTTTAAATATTTTTTCTTCTTTTTCTTTCTCTGACTTTTTTAAATATTATTATTTAAAATTTTTTTAAAAATATCCACATCAGCGCCAGCCATGCAAGGTAGGACAATAGACGTATATGTTAATGATTTCTGATCAAAATTGACCGGATTGACTTAATTGACACAAATGTAAAAAGGTACGGGACTGAGTTGGCACCAATGCAAAATGTTTAGGATTGAATTGATATCAATAAATATTTAAGACTAAATTGGCACAAATGCAAAAGATTTAAGACTGAATTGGCACCAATGCAATATGTTTAGGACTTTTTTGACACTTTTCCCAATTACCAATTATTTGCAGCTCCTCTTATTTTTGCCGAAGTCTCAATCGATCCTGTAAGTTTTGCATCTTCCTAAACCAAGTTCGTATTAAATCCAAACATTTTGAAACGGGTATGGAACGATCATGAAAATTACCGAGAAGACATAGTCACGCTAATCGCCCTTCCACACTTGTTGGACTAGGAAAACAAAAGTGCGTATTGAAGCATTTTTACCATTCGTAGAACCTTTTTTGGCCTTGTATTTTCTCCAATGTTCGTTTTTTTTTTCCTTGTCAAAGCTTTACTTTGACATGAAGCCAAAATGTTTGGTAAATTATGTGGTTCTCATCATCTACAAATTAAGACATCAAAGATGCACCTAAGAGTCCGTTTGTTTGCGGGAAAACTGCTTCCGGAAGATTTTAACCTGACTTCCCGGTATTTGGAATGGAAAACCAATCGATTTACAGAAAACATTTTTCATAGATCAAAACAATAAACTTATTTTGGAAGAAAATGATTTATCATTCAGGTAGGAAGAAAATGACTTATCATTCAGAAAACTAACTATTTTCTATAAAAATATTTTCATGAAAAAAATTTTCCTTTATCATGGAAATTTCAACGAAACAAAAACACCCTATAACGTTGTTTGTCATAATTTTCTAGTAACAATTGCAACTTCAGAAAAAAAAAAAAAAAGGAAGAAGAGAGGATATTATAGTCCTTAAAGGGTTTGAATTCTCATCACAGGAGGAGATTTCAGGAATATTTGTCTAAAACAGTGTCATCAGATATGCAAACCATGCCACTTCATGCACTGTTATTCAGAGCCATGGCTATACCTAACGAGCACTCACCAATAATTTTTGTCACGTGTAACAATGCTCTAATAGTGTTAGGGTATGGCTCATATTCTCAATAACGAGAACGTATAGAGGTTCTACTTCCCAGTGAGTGAGTGTGGGTCGAGGGGGCCATCTCGATGAGGGCCTCTAGGGACAGTGCCTCAAGGATACCAGAGAGCACTGACTTTTAGCCCGTATTTTATTGACAATTTGAGTTTGGGTCTATCATTAGCTATTGATATATATTATCTCTTTCACTTATAATTGAGTGATGTAATAGAGAGTGCAAGTTGTTAACTGTAGTAAAATCATTTACTGGATGTAATCCTAGTTCAATGGTGAATCATGATAAACTTTATGTCTTGATTTCTCTTTCTTACTTTTATGCTCTATTTCGTTTTTATTATGCGCCGATTTCTAACAAATAGCTCCTTAAAAAATTTCTTCTCTCGTTTCATATGGCAATCCATGAGTCAAATCTTTGATCTCCTTAATCTTTATTTACAATGATGAACAGGAAAACTAAAACTTTCAAGACGACTAGTGACGTGCTTTAGATTTGGGGCACAAGATAGTTCGATTTCGAAAGGAAAAATAACACAAATAATCCATGAACTTAATGTCTAATGAAGTCCATAAACTTTTAACTTGACCAATATGATCACTGAACTTTCACCCAAGTGTTCAATGTCATCCCTAGATTTTTAATTTCATGTTGTCCCTAGACTTTTAAGTTCATGGACTATATTATACATTAAGTCAAAGTTCAGGGACTATTTGTGTTATTTTTGTCATTTCGAAACTTGTAAATGTTTGATTAGAACTTTAACCGAATCGAACAAACTGCTACATTGCTCATGGAAATAGATCAATGAAGCACCATTTTGAGGCTAGCACAAATTGTTATGATCTTCTTCTTCTTCTTTTATCAAAATAACATTTTATTTACTTTCTCAGGATACAAGTGTGATACATTGCAAATTAACTGCAAATCAAAACAACTCTTAGACAACTTCAAATAAAATAAGTTCTAAATAACAAAAGAAATTATCATAATAAGGTTATAGGTCACACGTCCAAGAGCAAATTTATGACTTTTTCATACCAAAATCGGCGGCCGATCATCGAATTTGTCTTTAGTAATGAGCACACACCGAGATTTTCATTTGTTGTTACGGTTTTGCCTTTCAATAGTGTGTGCCTAAGTTTAGCGTTCCTAACACCATTATCGAACAGAGTAAAAATATTGAACGAACACAGATTTGACATTTACAAAAGCAAAATCTTCACGAAACTCCTCTGATATCTTTCGAAACTAGACTTGTTCATTGACGAAATTCGAGAAAAATGAAATCCCAAAAATATACGCATAGGAAATCTCAAATCTAAACTAATTCGTGATAGAAGTCTAAAAAAAAAAATCATTTACTTGACAATACTTTAGCAGGAGAATCTTCCTATACCAGTGGCCATAAAACCCCACAACGATCATTACAACTAGCTATATATATACATGTGTGTGTTGCCATGTTGAGGCTATAAAAAATCTAGATTTGCGTGTTCAAGGGATAAAGTGGAGTGGGACTGGCTTTGCTTTCGGCAATAAATGGACAGCATTTGCTTTGTTCTCTAAGAAGTCGAGGGGGGTGAATGTACCCAGGATTCGACCAAAAACAAACAAATGTACCCAAGTTGATCATCATAATGCTGACGGTTTGTATTATTTATTTATTTATTTACTCGTAGAAATGGGGATGGAAGAAATTGATAACTTTTGATCGAGAGTGATCATCGATCACGCGCTTTTGGACCTGGCGTTGCACGTGCGCTGACATTCCGAAGGAACCACGGTACAGTCAATGGATACCTCCGGTTGATTAAAAAAAATTAAACAAAATTTAAATAAAAGCACGATATGCCATTATTTTCTCAAATAAGAAATTTAAGTATATTTTATTTCAAATAAGGATTTGAAGGGCATTTTATTTCAAGTAAGGATCTGAAGGCCTTCATTTTTTCAAAGAAGAGCCCACCCATAGGTGTTTTCGTCATTTAATTTTTTTTCTTTTTTCTTTCTTTTTTCCCCCTTTCTTCTCGTTGGTGGCCAGCCTTACGCGATGGTCTCCCTTGCCAGTCTTGAGGGCAGCCTCGGCTGGGTGAGGCAACCCTTGTTTTGCCCAAGTGAGATCGGCCCTCGCCTTTGGCTGGCTATCACTTGAGACCGGCTATCGACGAGAAAGAAGGGGGGAAAGGAGGAAAGAAAAAAAAATGAGAAAAAAGGAGAAAAATTAAAAAAAAGAAATAACAAAAATGCTCCTGATTAGGCCCTTCTTTGAAATAAGGATGGCACTCAGCACCTTCTTTGAGAAAAGAATGGCACTATAGATCTTCATTTGGAATTTTTCTAAAGATAATATTACTAAGGGTATGATGTTGTCTTAGCAGTAAAAAAAATGTTTTCTAGGTAGCGTTGATCGATCGATTAATATGTTTACAAGCTTTGATTTAACAAATAATTGTTCCATCATTAAACTCTTCACTCATGGGTTATACCGATGCTGTAAAAAGATCACACATAGGATTTAGGCAATGCTATGCACGTAGTTTCTAATTTTCACAGTTAAATCCACCCCATCTTTTATACGAATGATGTATCTTACACAATCTGATTATTTTGGACGTTGTTTCTAGGAATTTTTTAGATTTATGGGAAAAATCAGACAACAAACGTCGTCAGAAATCTCGCCTTTCTCTATATAAATAAAGACTCAAGTGGAATTTATTTCCCATATTTGAATTCTCTAAAGCGTTAGAAAGATTATCGGCATTTTGTGACACTGTCTATCGTTCAATGCATATCATGCATTTTTCTTTGGTGATGTATAAGAATTGCAGATGCATGAACTTTACATCCGTGAACCTCTTCTTCCCCCTACAAGGTCAGCTCTTTTGACACTCCCATCTTTGACATTCAGAGGCTTTGTGGATCCACCAAGATTGGCTTATTAGATTGACCCACACATTGGAAAAGATTGACCCACACATTGGAAAAGATTTGACACCTTGGTCCCTCAAATTTATCTCGACGTGGCTAAATATGGATCCCATCTTCAGTCACGCTACCCGAGCTGAAAAAATGACAATAATTCGAGGCGAAATTCTTAAATTATTCTTGTAGAAGAACAGGACCAAGTTAGAGTAGTAGCGCTGAACTGAAAAGATTGTCCGGCTCTTGTTGTGGTGTGTTGGGGCGCAACCACCACCACCACAACAATATTATCAGTTTTTGTGTTCATTCATGGGACGGGGCTCGAGGGTCTCCATAGGGATTAATTTGAGAAAATTTAGTTGTCTGTGGGAGACAAACGAAAAGAAAATATCTAGTTGATCCTTGTATCATTACTAACCATATTGTCAGGACTTGGTGTGTACTTTAATTTCCTCACAACTTGGCTTTGATAATTTGGGGGGAAAAAAAAAGGCACCAATTTGCAGGTCTTTTTTACCCTTTTTTCCCCTTTTTTGGTTAGGCATACATTTCCTTATTTATATGTATTGTCCAATTCCTTTTGTTGAATCTCACAACTTGAATGGGGAGGTCAAACTAGGTTACGGTATTGCTTTGGATAACTTCATTTTATTCTTATAATTGCTTGGTACGAATTTCATATACAAATTTTTTGAGGAAAAATGTCCAAAAAGTCCTAAATCTATTGCATTTGTGCCAATTCAGTCTAAGTCTTTGATTTTGCCAATGAGTCATGAACCTTTTTAAGTTTTGCCAATTGAGTCAATCTGGTTAATTTTGATCGGAGGATCGCCGAACTTGGAGATTATTCAACTTCAAAAGATTTGTGGTTTGACGAGTTAGAGATTTCATTACTTTTGAAGTACGAATTTGTCTCTGGTAAGAACATTGGATGATGCATAAGGGCCTTTTCGTGAATTTATAAAGAGGTAGATATGTGTAAATATTTCATTTGCGCCAACACTGAACGTTATTTGTACAAAAGTAGAATCGACTATTCCTTTTTCCACGGTGTGGAGTCAACTATGTTCGGATTCAAATGCATGCATGCGATGAAAGTAAAGACGGGGAATCGAACATATCTCAACCCACACCATCACAAGCCCTAATTCCATTATAATAGTTACATTATCCAACATCCCTGCGTTTGCAGGCTTATGTGCATCGCGCGCAAAGGGGAGCAGCTCAAACAGAAGGAAGAGTTTCGGTTTGAATTCACGCCCGCCTTGCCCCATCCGCTGCTAGGTTCAGGAACAAGGGGCCTAGAGATATTTGCATGGTCAATCGGCAGGTATCACATCTTGGCCAATCAATTAGTCCGTCAATTAATGGTCGTTTACATCATGCAAACAAAGCAAGACGACTGACCGGCCAAAAGAGGCGCTAAACTACTAGAAAGCCCATATCTCCCATTGCTTAAACATGGACTTTCTGACACAATAATCAGATTTGGTTCTGATTTCTTTGTACGCGTGGCCCTTCCGTCTGTCTAATCTCGCACGCCATTCTTGATCCAGCCTAAACATCAACAAAGGAAAGGAGAATGAAAGAGAACGAGATTTGTGGACGTGCTTGAATGTCTAATCAGAAAAGAAGAAATCCATTGATCCTAGCTATTTCTGAGACGAATTAAGTCTATAATGAACGAGTAATGTGCAAGGGACCTGCATGGGAACGGCATGCAAAGGTCGGGGGCCCACCTAATTCCAAATTCATCGAATAGTCCCTCACTTGCGGCGTGAGCCTTCCACCACCAGAGAACTTAAAAGTGCTGTGCACCTTGGGCCCCACGCCACGTGGGCCGATCCCTGCCGTTCATCCATCGACGTTCTTTTTTTGGTTTTTGTGCCGGTCATCCATCGACGTCTCCCAACGCTCCTCGAAATATCATTTTTTTGGTCCATCGAACTTTTTTTTTTTTTTGGAAAGCAGTTTTAGAAAAACGTTTTCCGAATTCTTTTAATTTGGCAGAAAATAAGCTAATCTAGAAAAATATTTTTCATCCATAAAAAAATTCAAAAGTGAAGAAAATATCTTCCTCTTTTTGAGAAGAGGAAAACATTTCCTTTCTTTATATTATTTTTTACTTTCTTTTCATTTTTATTTATTTTAAAAAAAAATTCAAAATAAATATTTTTAATTCTTTATTTTTCTATTTTTTTCCTCCTTCCTCCACCGACCACGGACCTTGGCGACAATCGGCCATGACACGGGCCGACGAGCTCGAGGCTTGGGTGGTCCTAGCAATATCAAGCTCTCCCGAGGCCAACAATCCCTGAGCTCAAGCTAACCCAAGGCCAGGGAGCCTGAGATCATTGGGATCAGTCAAAATAGAAGGAAAAAATAAAATGAAAAATGAAAAGAGAAAAAAGATAAAGATAAATAAAGAAAAATTAAGAAAAAAATAAAAAAGATACAAAATTTTTAAAAATAATTTTTTAAAAAAATAAAAATGAAAAGAATAAAAATATAAATTATTAAAAAGAGTCCATGGAGGAAAATCAAATCTGATTTTCCATATCAAACATCGAAATGCATTTTCGATTCTTTTTTATATTTTAGTCAAACAGCAAAAAACATTATCATTTTCTTTAAAATAACTTTCCGTAAAATATTTTTTGAAAATGAGTACGAGAGTCGAATCTCGCACCAATAATACTAGTGTCTTCACCTCCCAATTCATTTACTAGCAGAGTCGCATGCCCATTGGCACCTACATCGCGTTTACATTAGTAATTTTTTTCTCTATTTTTTTTGGAAAAGAAAATAAAGGAGAACAGACTAATCTGAATGGTGAATAGATATGTCTAGTTTAGCCATAATGTATGTCGGCCATGTCACATATGATCGATGCGTCATCCTCTTGCCGTCATAAATTTTTTTTTAATAAAACAAAAGAGAAAACACGATCGACCTATCAAAATAGTGGATTCAATGTCTAAGTTATTGAATAATAGTTCTTGTGAAGATTTCGATCATATCACCTAGTTATCTTCCCAATTAACAAAGACAAGGTCGTCGAAAGATCGTGTGCCAAATAAAAGCCCTTTAGATCAAATACTCTCGATGATGAAAGATTCATCATACATCACATGAAATTACCATTTTCGCATATTTCTCTTGAATTTAGATGAATAAATCACATCGGAATAATTAATGAAACTCAATATCACCGAAACGTAATAATTTTTTCCCGTCTATTTCTTCTCTCTCTCTCTCTTCATCAAGTTGTACTGAGTGCATTGAACAAAACATAGGAAAGAGCTTGTCCGCGTTTGGGAGACGACAGGATTTGACCGCTGCCTCTTCTCCGCTCGAAAAGTCGCGCAAGTTGACCTCCTCTTCGGCACCGTACGCTTCTCCGGGGCTGCACAAAACGACAAAAACTGCTTTTGGGGTCGACTTCAACTTCCGAAGCTCAAATTCACATGCCCTCCAGCTGTGGTCTTATGAATCTGTCGTTAAAAGTGAAAACCCATGAGCATCTTCGTTAACGACCGTCTTGATAAATGTGTTTGATTTAGGAAGGAAAGTATGGAATTATTGCATTAAAGTGCAACTTCATACCAAGAAGATCAATTTGAAGGTGCTGAAACCATGCATCTTACAACATTGTAGCTGGCAAAAGTCTAATACTTTGTGGAAGGCTGATAGATTTGCGGGATTGATCCGGCATTGGTTACTTTTCTAGTGATTTACTGCACTTGGGAGTGACATTGATTTTGTAACGTGATTTGTTCATAGTGTTGTGGCTTAAGCTTAACTGAAAAAAGCTCGAAACCTCTTGAAATATTTTCGCTAGTCATCATTGAGTTTTGAAATTAATGCTTCTTCAATTGATCTATTATGTAGTTCTAGAGATTTGACTGAAATGATATTTTTAATGTTCCCTACGGGTCTGTCTTCACGGTTCATTTTCTGTGCGATATGGTTCTTTCCCGGTCATGGCTAGAAGAAATTTGACTGGAAAAGGGCTACTATTCGTTCTTTCAGATTGTTCATTTTGCTGAAGATAACTAGCGTCTTTCCTCTCGGAGAAATGATTATTTTTCATGATGGGATAGGTTTCTAGGTAGTACAATATGCCGAAATTATTACAACCTCAAATTGGTTGATGGTCACACACCGGTTGAATTAAGTAGGAACTCTTGGGATTTTCTCTCGTAGTGAAAGCCATCCGATAATGACTGTCGGCCGAGAAGATCATGATCCCATTAATTTCGAACCCGTTCTCTTACAGAAGATTCAGGGATGACCATGTGCATTGCCTATATGTTTTCCTACTGTTTCGCTGGAATTTAATCCGTAACGAAACACTTTTCACCGAAAGTGACTTTTCGGTTTTAATTGAAGGAAACGAGGTTCTGTGGTGATTCCGGATCGGAAATATTCAGGCAATATGGAAAAAAACGACGGTACTATGCCGGAGTTTGACTCGACGACGTAGCACCAATGATAAAGATTCATGTCGGAGTTTGACTCGACGACGAGAATCTGAAAATTATAACTACATCTAAAGGAATCGCAAGTGCCAAAAGAGATGAAATACATGAAAGATGAATTTAAAATGCTAAGAAAGATAAAGATACATGAACGATAAATTTAAAGTGCTGAAAATAAAGATACATGAAAGATGAATTTGTGTTTTGCCGAGAAGGGGGCTTCTTCACTTGATGAATATTAGTATTTATAAGCCCTCCATCATAACTGCTTAAAGCGGTTTCCTATAAATGTGTCCATCATAACTGCTTAAAGCAGTTTCTTATGAACGTGCCCTGCTTCATAACTGCTCCATCATGCTTCACCGAATGCTCCTCAGGAATGTGCCCTATTCTTCATTGGGTTTGCTCCACTGAAATTCTTCATTCGGGATTGCTCCCATGCATTTCTTCATTCGGGATTGCTCCATGTACGTACGAAGAGATGGTGCTTGGTGCTTGGTGGAAATGTGTTATTTAGAGATGTGGACCCCACCATCATTATGACTCCTCCTTTGCTTCCTGAATGCATCTTCCCGAATTGCTCCATTAATGCATGTGGAGTCTTTTGTCTTCATTCTCCCGAATGCATTGCTCCATGCGTGGATTCCTTCATGCCAAATATTATCGTCAAAATGGTTGCTCCTTGAAAGCCGGTGCTTCAATTCTTCGCGCCCGTTCGTGCCAATAATTCGGTCATTTTTTGGTGTAAACACCTACATGATCTTCTTCTCCATCAATACGGGGCTAATCACATCGATGTACAGCTCGAAGATCTTCCTACTGAGGCTGCGTGTGCAAGGGTTGCAATGCGCATCACTATGAAACAGGTGGTGGGTATAGTGTTATCGATGACATATTTATCGATGTACAAGGCCATCACCATTGGAGAGTTCCTGACGAGGCGTGTTCTTTGGGTGGATTTGGGGCTCTCGTCGGTAACGATTCTCGTGCATATCCGCATAGATGCCGTGCACGTGCACACTGTGTGGCCGTAATGTGCATGTAACACATTTTCCAGAAAGACTTGTGAATCCACCAAGATTGGCTTCTTGATTCGACTTCCTAAACTGAACCAAACATTCGAATCTTTTTGGCGTGTTGGTCCCAACAATTTATCTTGACCTGGCTTAATATGGAGCCCATCGCATGTCCTGCTTTCCTGTGCTGTCGTTGTTCTTTCGAGAATCAGCCACTTAGGGTGCGTATGGTAACGCTCCAGAAAAAGTGTTTCTGTTCCCAAAGTGTTCCCGGAACACTTTGGGAACAGAAACGCGTATGGTAAAAAAGTGATCCCAAAGTGTTCCGAGAACACTTTTGAGAAACAAAAACACTTTTGGAGCAGAAATGAGAAACAAAAAAAACTTGCTTCTGTGTTCCCGGAACACTTTTTTAGAAACACATTTGGAACATTTTTTGGAAACAATTGAGAACACTTTCTTGAAAGTAATTAAAAATAAAAATAATTTAAAGAATAAAATAATTAAAATAAAAATAATTTTTTCAAAAAATAAAAAGATAAAAATAATAAAAAAATAAATAACCAAATAAATTAATTTAAAATAAAAAATAATAATTTTTTTTTCGAAATAATAAAAATAAAAAAGCGAAACAATAAAATAATTAAAAATAAAAAATAATTTTTTCAAAAAATAAAAAAGATTAAAAATCAAAATAAAAATAAAATAATAAAAAATTAATTTAAAATAAAATGATTTAAAATAAAAAATAATTTTTTTGAAATAATAAATTAAAATAATTAAAATAATTAAAATAAAAATAAAAAACGAAATAATTAAAATTAATTAATTAATTAATCAAAAAATAAAAATAAAAAATAATTTTTTCTAAAAAAATAAAAAAATATAAATATATTTTTTCGAAAAATAAAAAAATAAATAAAAAATAATTTTTTTCGGAAAAATAAATAATTAAAAATCAAAAAAATTCTAAATAATAAAAATTAATTGAGAAATTGAATCATTTACAAAGGATATTTTTTTTTAAACGGCATTTACATCAAAGTTGTATCCAAATACACTTTTTAATTACAATTTATCAAATAGTATTTGCAATCAATTATGTAATCATATGTTTATCTATTTGGAAACATTTATGTATGACTCATAATTATAATTTTTTCTATCTATGGAAGACATATTTCATGTTCTCATTGCTCAATTTTAATTTTTCTTCTCTTTCATTTTTTTTATTGTTGATCTCATTCATATTGAAAAAATTAGGAATAGAATTAAATGAAAAAAATTAGGAATATAATTTTTTTGCAGTTAACAAATGTATTTTTATTCTTTTTTTTTATTCCGAGAACAAAAACTTTATGCAGTTACCAAACGCGTTTCTGTTTCTTTTTTGTTCCGAGAACAGAAATTTTATGCAGTTACCAAACGCGTTTCTGTTCCCAAAAATCGTTGCCGGGAACAGAAACACAAAAAAGTGTTTCTGTTCCAAAAGTTGTTCCGGGAACAGAAACGTTACCATACGCACCCTTACTTTGTACGAGAAAAAGGACCAAGTGGAGGAGTTGAGCTGCACAAATTGTCCCACTCTTGTTGGGGTGTGTTGGTTGATGCTCCGTCTGAATCTCAAGAACATGACCAGACACCACCACCATCCAACATCGTTGTTAACGTTTGTGTATATTCATGGGATGGGCTTGAGGGTCCCATAGGCTTTCATTTGAGTAAATTTAGATGTGTATTGGATGCAAACGAAAAAAAAAAAGAAAAATATTTTGTTATCCTTTTTTTTGTTATAATTAGAGTACTTTAATTTCCTCACAACTTGGCATTTGATGGTTTGGAAAAAGGTACCAATTTGCAGGTCTTTTTTCCCTGTTCGATTGGATATCTCCTCTTTTTTTTTTTTTTTGTTCAAACTGATGTAATTCCTCTTGTTGAATCCTACAACTTGAATGTGGAGGTCAAACTAAATTATGGGCTATTGTTTTGGATAAGTTACTTCTTTTTT
>JAGVVM010000791.1:0-44772 GCA_019149425.1 Psidium friedrichsthalianum | reverse complement strand
TGTGCCATAGCTTTAGATTGTAATTGAAAAATGGAGGGCAAATTTTGTCTTTTTAGCATAAAGGGATCGGGATTAGTCATTATTGGAGTGGAAATAGCGCCGTCCCAGCACAATTCACTTCCCCTACTTCCTCTAAATTGCGACCAAAGGACAAATTCCTCAGATGAAACAGGGCCTCCCACGTGAAAAGACAGTGCATCGACCGAGAGCCCATACCGACATGGGCCGCCCTATTTCGTACTCTCTCCCCGCACCCGGAGATTTTCTCAAACATTCGATTCCTCCGTCGCACTGCGCTCGCCGTGGAACTTCCCTAGCTCTAATCATCCAACCACCTCACTCACTTCCCTTCGAACTTCGAACTCTACTCTCTTCGCGCGCCGCTCATCAATCTCTTCCAGTCAAATCCGTCTCTTCTCCTCGTGGCCCTCGTGCGATGATCATCGATCTGTTTCTGTCAGCGAGAGATTCTGGCGCCTATCGTGCACCCGCTTCTGAGTGTTTCGTGCCTTCTTGTCAGCGCTCGAGTTTCCACAGTGCTCGCGGTCTTTTCGCTTCATTCGCAGGTTCAGCCGCCGTTTTCGGATGAGGCGATTCCGGAGTCGAAGGGGCGTGATGATTGTGACACCTGCGCATTTGATGCGGAGACATTGGTTGGCTGCGAGGCAATCGAAGCTTCGCTCTGCTTGTTAGTCACAGGACGATCTGACTGTGATGGCCGAGCCGAAAACCAATATGATCGCCAACTCCGGTACCGAGATTGCAGCTTCTGTGTATCGAGTCCTTTTTTTATAGCTCGCTATTTACAGAACTATTCCCTTCCTGACTCGAGTACGTTAGAATATGGAAAATGTTTAGCGAGAGTAGAAGAGAACTTTTGAAGATCTAATTCTGTTCAAACAAAGTCCGAGGGTTACACATGGAAACACTTCAGTGAAGGTTTTATGTGGTGAAAGTGTTAGTTGCACTTGTGATTGGCAAAACATCCAGTTTATTGTAGCTTAGGTGGGTAGATTCAGAGGGAACTCGCATTTTTATCGACTACTTCATTGTTGTTGAGAATGCTGAAGTGATTATTGAAAAAGTAAACCAACTTTTTCGGTAATGATCAACTATATCGATTGGTTTGCTTAAAGAGGTGGAGGCCAACTTGGGCCAGCACTTTCATCATTTTTTTTTAATGTTGATGGTCTTAACTTACATGTAGATCTTTGGTCGCTGCAAAGTATTCTGTTGCATTCCATGTGTTTTCACTGAAAATTGATATCTCAGGATCTGGGGTGAGCAAGGCCAGGCTGCTCTTGAGAAAGCCAGTATATGTTTGCTTAATTGTGGTCCTACTGGCTCTGAGACGTTTAAAATCTTGTTCTTGGAGGGGTTGGGAGCATCACTGTGGTTGATGGATCAAAAGTTGAAGTTGGGGACCTTGGGAATAACTTCATGGTTCGTGTCTTCATTGTGCTGTCTTCCACTTCCGTTTGGGATGTTTTCATTTCTTTTTTTTCCCTACTTCTCAATGACTCTGCAAATTTAGTGGATGAATCGAACATTTGGGGAATCCAAGGCAAAGTGTGTGTGCTCTTTCCTTCAAGAGTTGAATGATGCGGTTAAGCAAAGTTTTATTGAGGAGTATCCTCAGGCTCTAATCGAGCAAACCCTTCATTTTCTCTCAGTTTACTTTGGTGGTGGCTACTCAGGTATTATGTTGGAAATGGCTGTTGTATGTTCTCTTTAGTTGTTCATGTAGGCTTCCGAACTCCGTTTTGCTCGGTTGTAGCATAGAGAACCATGCTATTCTTGCTGTAGATACTTGTTATTGATTCTTCCGAGTGCATAATTGAGTCCTCATAATTGCTTTTCAGCTGGTAGAATACTCTATGATCAAGCTTGATAGAATTTGTAGAGAGGCAAATGTGATGTTGATATTTGCACGTTCCTACGGACTTACGGGCTGGTGCGGATCAGTGTAAAGGTGATGTTATTGTAGTACCAACTCTTGACTTTTGGATAACACCTGTTTGTTATCAAGTGACATGATTTGCTTAAATTAGAATTGCAAATTCCTTTATAATCTTGAACTGAGAAATGTGTGTTGAGTCAGACAGAATCTATGCATTTACTGTTAGAAATTTGCGATAGATCTAACAGCATGCACATATGTGTCCCTTTGTGTAGCAGGAGCATACAATAATTGAGTCAAAGCCGGATCATTTTCTGGATGACCTTCGTTTGAATAATCCATGGCCCGAATTGAAGAGGTTTACATTTATTTCCTGAAGACATATGATTCTTTGGTCTCAAAATGCATCGAGTAACTTGGTGAAATGATGATTGGAAAATCTTCTTTTGCTGAGCCCTGATTCATGTTGTCATAAGGATGGTCCATTCTGTTCTATACATCATACAAGCAGTGCATGCAGATAAGTTCATCATTTATGACTAAAATCTACCTTGTCAGGTTTGCAGAAGGCATTGATCTGACCACTGCAGATCCTGTTGCTCACAAGCACATACCTTATGCTGTCATTCTTGTTAAGATGGTGAATGAATGGGCAGGCTCTCACAATGGCGGGCTTCCATCAACTAGAGAAGAGAAGAAAGAATTTAAGGTTTCTATTCAGTTTTGACATTTTATACAGGATCAATTTGCTTATAGTATGCTGTAGCAGGATATAGTAACAGCATCGAGCATTTCAGGAGCTCCTGAAATCCAGGATGATTGCCTTCGACGAAGACAATTACAAGGAAGCTATTGAGGCATCCTTCAAAGTCTTTGCGCCTCGAGGAATTAGTAAGTTGTAGAAGTAAGCGTAATATTATAGTGAGGATGGAAGCTAATTCATCGAGACCTCCTTCGTTTACGGGTTAAACAACTTCAAAGTCTTGTTCTGTTTCTATCTAGTCAAGAGCATAGTTTGTCTAATTTATTGACCTTGATGGATCCAATTGACTTTCGTATATTTTTTGGCGGCAATACATGTCTCAAAACATTTAATCCATGAAAGAAATTGAAGAGAGATATTCGTTTAATTCTTCATTTGGTTGATTGCTCCATATTAAACTGTAGTACAAGGTTATACATGATGCACTTTGTCTGAGTTAATATGCCACCCTTATACTACTTAAAAAATTATCAGAGATACAATCAATAATTTACAAGTAGCATTGTCTGTGCTTGAATATGGTCCAGTTGTTCAGGTATGTAGTTACATTTTTTAAATATTTAGTAAACTATTTTTGTAGATCATTCTTAGTATCCCCAACATTTCTCATTAAAAAGGTTCTTGCTGTCCATCCATCTTCTTTTTGAGTAGGGGTCCTTTTGTGTTCTGTTTCCATAGCCACCTTTCATATGTTCCTTTTTTAGTTTTGAGTTAATTTTCATTTTCAAGGGTGTAAAGAGAGAGTATTCAGATTTTTTATTGATAGAACTCAATATATATATAATAAACCCCAGATAACCCAAAGACTATTCTCTCTCAAGCTAGAGCATAAATATCAATCATGTCCAGCTTGTTACAAATATATCCTATTCTCCAATTATCCAGAGGTTTAGTAAAAATGTCTACAAGTTCTTCACCAGTCCTAATATAAGTGGGAAGAATCATTCAACTCTGGAGCTTCTCTCGAATAAAATGACAGTCAACTTCGATGTGTTTTGTTCTCTCATGAAACATAGGATTGGAAGCTGTATGTATCCTTGGTTATCACTCCATAAAACCATAGGAGCTGAAACTTTAAAGCTTGATTTAGTCAAGAGCTACTGAATTCACATTAATTCACGTCACTTGTGTTATGGCTCTATATTTTGACTCAGCATTGGAGCGGGCAACGGCTCTCTGTTTCTTACTCTTCCACGACACTAAATTTCTTCCAACCAAGGTACAGTAGCCAGTTGATCTTCTATCACTTGGAGATCCTGCTCAATCAGCATCAGAGAACCCTTAAACTCTACTATAATCATGATTTTTCAAATTCCTTTCCTTGGAGCCTTCTTCGAGTATCTCAAATTTCAAATAACTGCATCCCATAGAGATGTACGAAGGGAAGACAGAAACTGACTTACCACACTAACTGGTCGAGTAACTATGAGATAATTCAGCTTACCTACGAGTTTTCTATATCTCTCAGGATTATTAAGGATTTCTGCTCCATTATCTACCAGTTTAATTCCCTGTTTCGTAGGTAAATCAGGAGGCTTTAACCCCAACATACCTGTCTTAGTGAGCAAATTCAAGACATTTTTCTGCTGTGACAAGACAATACCTTTTTTTACTTGTGCCACCTCGATTCCTAGGAAATATCCTAAGTCCTTGGTCTGAAATTGTTGTTGAAGATGAGTTTTAATTCAGCTATACAAGCCATCTCCTATGATAATAATATCATCAACATACACAATTAAGAACAGCTTGCTTCTCCTTGATTGTTTGTAAAAGAAAGAACGATTATTTTCACATCTAGACAGGCCAAATAAGAGTAAAACTTCAGAGAATCTTCCAAACCATGCGTGTGGAGACTACTTCAAACCATACAAGGACTTCTTTAACTCATAGACCAATCCACCAAACTCCCCCTGAGGAACATACTCGGGAGGTTGCATTATATACACCTCCTCATTGAGAGTATCATGTAAGAAAGCATTCTTTACATCAAGTTGAAACAAGGATTGGTTATATGTAGCAGCAAGAGAGATTAAAATATGAACAGATGTAAGCTTGGCAACAGGAGAAAAAGTGTCTAGATAGTCAACCCCATACATTTGAGCGTACCTTTTCGCAACAAGTCTTGCTTTCGGGCAAATAAGAGAACCATTAGTATTGACTTTCACAGTATACACATCGATGACCAATAGCAGTTTTGCTTGACGGAAGAGGTACCAAGTCTCAAGTTTCATTAACCTGTAATGCCTTTAATTCTTCTTCCATGGGTGTCTTCCAGCCAGGGCTTTGTAATGCCTCAATTACAGACTTGGGGACATGATATTGATCAACAGTGGATAAAAAAGATCGAAAAGAAGAACACACAAAAGTGTATGAGATAGAGTTTGCAATAGAGTGCAGAAATGCATACCTTTGCGGTGAGCAATAGGAATATAAAGATCAGATATTAATTGAGGACTGGCTAAAGGTAGATCTGGAGTTGAAGATGACGCAGTAGTGGTGGGAGGATTTTTTTTTTGGGGGGGGGGGGGGGGGATCAGTAGCTGCTTGAGAACGCCATGTATAAACCTTCAAGAGGAGGAGATTCCTATGCAGATATTGGTGAGACAATTGGAGTAGGTGACTGAATGACAGTCACATGTAAGTTTTCATCCATTTCAAAAACAGTGATTGGAACTTCATGGTAAGTTGTAGACTCATAATAAAATATTAGCAGTTATAAAGTATTTCCTCAAGGTTGGGGAATACTAACAATATCCTTTTTTAGTACGAGAATAGCCCAAAAACATAGATTTAATGGCCATGGGATCAAGTTTTGATACTCCGGGTCGATGATCACGAATTAAACAAATACAACCAAAAATATAGGGTAGTAAGGCAAACAAAGGTTGATTGGGAAATAATGTAGAGAAAGAAATGCCACCTCGTAAAACAGAAGAAGGCATATGATTAGTAAGATAATATGTAGTAAGGACAGCATCAGACCAAAAGGATTTAGGAACTTCATCTCAAATAACATGGACCTGGTGATTTCCAATAAATGTCTATTCTTCCTTTCAACTGCACCATTTTGTTGAGGTGTATAAAGACAAGAAGATTCATGAATCATATCATGGAGTCATAAAGTCAGAAAAAGGTGCAGAAAAGTACTCTTTGGCATTATTAGAACGCAAAACTTTGACATGTACGCCAAACCGAGTATAAATTTCAGAAATGAAGGCTCGAAATATAGAAAGCAATTATGGACTTTTCATTAAATATAACCAAGTAACTTTAGAACAATCGTCAACAAAAGTAACAAAGTTGAAACCAAATGGCAAGGACCCCAAATATTTGAATGGACTAATAAAAAAGGAGACTACTCTTTTATTGACTTGAGATAGGTAACTAACACTATGCAATTTGCCAAGGTGGCATGATTTACACTCTAACTAAAAAGATATTGAAAGCAAGAATCCATTTTTTGAAGACTGTAGGAAAGGATGTCCAAGATGATAACGAATTTGATATAGAGAAGCAATACTGGGGCAAGCAATGGAAGGAGCATCTTCATGCATTTCATGCATATACAAACCACCACCCCCAAACCACCCCCCCCCAAAAAAAAAAAAAATCATCCTCTACCAATCGTTTTATTCGTAGTCATATCCTGAAAAATACAAGAATTGGGATAAAAAATCACCGAGCACTGAAAGTGTTTGGTTAATTTATTAACAGACATGAGATTGAGAGGAAATTTTGGAATGTAAAGTACTAAGGATAATGATAGAGAAGGGGTTGGACGAGCTGTACCAACTCCCTGAACTTGAGAAGATGAATCATTAGCTAAAGTAACAGTGGATGATAATGAAGTAAGAGAGGAAAATATACTTGAAAGGCCTGACATATGATCCGAGGCCCCTTAATCAATGACTCGAGGGCGAGAACTAGGTGAAATGCATGTAGTAGCATTACTTGTCTGGACTAGAGTAGCAGTGGAAGAAGTAGGCTGTAAAATCTAAGACTAGTTGTATCATGCAAATTCCTCATTTGACATAACCACTACGTTGCCTTGGGAGACTATCATAGGGACAGAGAGTCAGTGCTTGATGCATCATTTACAAATTGTTGTTGTCTTGGTCTACTATGTAACTTGTAGCAAAATTTCTGAATATGACAGGGTTTTTCACAATAATGACAAGTCCGAATAGCCCATGAGCTGAGAAGTTTGCGACTATTGATAAAGCTGTCTTTATCCTTGGCCTCTTCCTATTCCTGTGCTTCGACCACCATGGCCACCACGACCATTATATCCTCCAAGATTTCCTTCATCACCCTTACCTCCACCAGTTTGATGTTGAGATACAAGAGTTGAACTATCAAACACAATGATGGTAACCTTGCGATACTCAAAAAACTCGAGCATATGTATTCCTAAGTGATGCAGTAGTCTCTCCTTCAAGAATCTAAGACCTAACAGCATCATAGGTTGGACTAAGACCTCTAGAAAATTCATTACAGCTAACCGTTCTATTTGAAGTTGCATTTGTTCAGCCATTAGAAGAAATAAGAAGAAGAGCATTGAACTCTTCATACATTCTATTAAAATCAGCGAAGTATTAATCAATGGAACGTCCTTTGCTCTCAGATTTGTGAAACTCTATTCATATATCCTAGAAATATTGTTCTAGCTAGAATATAATACAATCTAAATACTCCCACGATTCTTTGAATGTATCAATATAAGTTACCAAGTCTACAATATTACTCTCCATAGAATTCAAAAGCTGATCCATAAGATGTGCATCAATAACATCCTAATTTGCATCATCAGCAGGTTTAGTTCCAGTCAAGTGTATATGTTGATTTCTACTTGTCAAATGAACTTAACAATCTTCTTCCATTGTTGAAAGTTGGTAATACTCTCAAGTTTCTTATCAATAATTGGAGAAGATGAAGAGGAAATTACTCAGTCGTCACGGTATTACTCTTCTCACTCTTCTCAGGATCAACCATTGTAATTGTTGACCACTTTAAAGCAACTCAGCAACTCAATAACCCCATCATGAAATAGCAAATGCTCCACCGAATTTCACCTACTCAGTTGTGCATCACTCGCCGAAATGCCACATGCTCTGATACCATGTAAAGAGAGAATATTCAGATTTTTTATTGATAGAACTCAATATACATACGTAACCACACATAATCCAAAGACTATTCTACCCTTTTTATATTTCTAACAAAGGAGTTTGTAACTTTCCATAAGCTCTCTTTTGGCTCCCAAAAAGCACATCTGATTTTTTTCCATTCTCTATTCCTTAGCTTTTTTTTGTGATGAGTTTTAATATGTTCTGCATCTAAATCCTTAAGCTTAATGTTGCACATACGGATACTGCATTTGCCTATAGGCTGCTCATATATATTCATTATTCGATGCCTGACTTTCTTGTTCCCATTTTCAAGTGCTCTCCCATGGTATCTTCATTACCTAAGATATGGATGGATCTTACGAGTGCAAAAGTAATGCCTGCTCCAAGAATTATTTAGTGCAGTTTTCTCATAAAAAAAAAATCAGGATGTAACTTGCTGCATTTGAACAGTAACTTAGTTGATCTTGTTTATTTCCCAGGTGAAGAACTGAAGCAGATAATAGATGATAGTGCTGCAGAACTTCACCATAATTCATCAGATTTTGGGTGATGGTGGCAGCTTTGAAGGTAGTTATCCCGAGTCTTGTCTGAAGTATCTATTGCTATTTGTTCGATCTTGAAATGGTTTAGCTGTTATCTTGTATTAATCAAGTTGGATGGAGGTCCTGGTGGATGGGTTGAGGATTCTTTGAGTGATGTTTTTCAATTGAAAAAATTACCCAATCAGTCCTAAACCTATTGTTCGGGTGCTAATTTAGTCATAAACATTCCAATTTGCAATGAACGTGAAATTCCAATGTAGTCATTCCGGTCAATTGCAATCGGAAATTGCTGTTGTGGCAATCCAACCATCCTTAGTTGTCCTATGTGGCATGGTGAGTGATCTGGACATGTACAACTCAATTGAAATGTTGCTTTCTTTTAATTTTTCTTTCCTTGTCTAGCGCTACTGTTCATCTTCTTCTTCTTTTCTCTGTTTCTTTTCTGAAAATGAAGGGAAATATCCACAAGTGAAGCGGGAAAGGGCGAGGATGAGGGAAATTTTCATGAGTGAGTCTTGCGGCCTATGAGCTTCACAAAGAAGGGCGAGCCGCCATGGATGTCGACTCAACGACCTCGGTTAAGCTGCCATGGATGTTGACTCAACAACCTTGTCGAAGTAGCCCATTGCTTCCATGATCTCGGATTGAGGTTGTGAGGGCACGGTGGCCTTGAATCTAATGTCGAGCCCCCATGGATGACAACCTGGGATCAATGTCACGGGGGCTCAGCTGCGTTGAATCCCATGGACAATAAGAAAGGGATCATGAAGCGAAGCATTTACATTGAATAAGAGGGCAAAAAATTTGGCACAAAATGGAACAGGACCAGGAAAGAAGATGAAGATGAACAGTACCAGGAAAGCAAAGTAAAAGGAAAGGAAAATTAAGAAAAAAAGAAAATTCAAAAGATTAAGCGAAACTCCATAATTTGTCAAGGATTATCTACGTCAGATCACCACTTGTGCCATGAAGGACTTCCTGCGATGATCGGATGCTACATCAGTAATTTCAGTCCAAAATTTATCGGAAGGACTATATTGAAATTTTGTAAAATGGTTTAGGACTACATTAACACAATTGGAAAGTTTAGGATTGAATTGGCATCCGTACAATGGGTTAAGGATTGATTGAGTAATGTTCCTATTTTCAATATGACCCATTACGGGACCAATCTGTCGGAAATTTGGTGAATGACTGCTTGTCCTAGCTCCTAACTTTGGCCTCCTAATCAAATGACATAAATGGTCCCTTGCTTGTTGCTTTGTTTTTCATTGATTCCACTAGGGAATTGCGGTTGGGGAGTGGGGGATAATCTTTTTTACTGAACTGGTAATTCGTATGGACCTCTTAGTGTCTTATTCGATGTGTCTTTGAATTGCATAAACAGCGAGTGATAAGGGTTTTATTTGAACCCAGGGATTTGTTCATTTAAGCCTGTGCATGTCTTTCTTCCATTTCCAGAGGATACATTCTTGTTATTTAATTCTTAGCAGAATGGTCTCAATGGGAAGACGCTGAAAAGAGATTTTCCTTTTCCAGGTCTCTTTGAGTTGTTACAATTTGAGATCTATGAGCTAGAAGTTTGATAGAACCACAAGAAAGACAATGTTTACAATACCATGGGAATGATTTTATATTTATGACTAGGTTCTATTTCCTACTACCATCGTTTGTGGAGAATCTTGATTGCTCTTTATGCTGATCTGTTTGTAGAACTTCTAGCTGACTTACAACTTTCCAGCAAGATACATTTTATTGCACATGTTGCTATATCTTTCCAGGAATTTATTGCACATGAAGGTGCTGGAAGAGGCACCCCTTGAGGGTTCGATACCAGATATGACATCTTCAACAGAGTTAGTGACTTAGGAATGACTGATGCCGTTTTTGTTCTCCTCCATTGTGTGAGAAGAATTTCGTGACATATCTTCTGTATCATATCTCTTTGCAGACATTATGTAAACCTGCAGAAGATCTACCAAGCTAAGGCAGAGGCTGACTTTCTTGTTATGGAGCAACGAGTTAGGAGTCATTTGAAGAAAATTGGTAGGGAGACAAATGCGATTTTGAAACAAACTATTCGAAGCTTCTGTAGAAATGCACGAAAACTCAAAGTGAGTTCTTTTTTAGATGATATGATTATGCTTAAAATTGGCATACTGCATTAATTTAAGATTAGAATCGTGTAAGGTAAGCTTATCAGAGTTGCTTTGGTGTCCATTGAGATCAGTGTTGCTGCTGGGTTTGCTTGTGTGCTCCTTAGTAGTTTTGTTGTTGAGTCCTGTTGTTTTTTTTTTTTTTTGGGTAAGGATTGTTGAGTCCTGTTGTTAGTTTCTACATCTAAGCTAAAATTGTTTGTCTAGTTCATTTTTTTTTCCCTTCTGGATTCAATTATCTAACATCATTGGAATCATTTTTTTTAATCACTTATCCTAAATCTCTGCTGTTCTTTTTCTGAAAAAGAAGAAGAGATAATTTTTTCAGTTGTAGGTATGCAGGTATCGCCTAGTCGAGGATGAGTTTAATTCTCCAGTCCTATCAGAACTTCAGAAGTATTTAGCAGATGAAGAATACAGGTAAGATAGGGTTTAGTGTATATGCCTTAATTTATTTTCCGGCTGAAATATGCTGTTGCAAATGCTTCATATGCATGCCTAGATCGTGAATCTTGAGCCCCTCCCTCCAATAAAGAATGAGAAGTTCACAATTTGTTCAAGTTCTCATGAGCACTCTTTTGGGGTGCTCATCAATCAGTCATGGACCTCATCCTTGAAAGATAAATTCAAGAGTCCATATGTTTTTACCAGAAATTCAGAAGAGCGTCATAAAGTTATGCTCAATAACTTTATCGTTTTCCTTGACCGTGCTTAACCCTGGGTGATGCATTTTCTTTCCCATTATTAGGCGTTGCGTTAAATTATTATTCTTCTTTTTTTTGCGGGCACTTGCTTAAGTCAAAAGTCATGTTATCTTCTGGATCAACTTGGACTTGGCTAGTGCAGGTTGAATGATCTTTGTTAGTCTTGGCCAACCACATGGCTGGTTTCAATTTTCCGCTAATTTCTTCAAGCTGACTAGCAAATAAAATTTATAGCTGGAGAAGGCTTTCATTTTTGCCTATCGTCTGACAATATGTGGTTTTTGTCAATCAGTGTCGCTGTGGGGTTTTATATACTGCTCCGAGCTGTTGACCGTTTTGCTGCTAATTATAACAGCTTTCCGGGAGAGTTTGAAGGGTAAGTTTTGCCAATACTAAATCCACCGTTTCTCCTGCAACATGCTTTTCAAAAATTGTAACCTGATCTATGCATTCCTCTGTGGGGTAAAATGCTCTGCAGTGAGATGGATGAGGATATATCTCGGTTGAAGACAACAGCAGTCGGTCTTCTCAGCGACTTGGGCTGCAATGGCCAAACCTTGACTGAGGATCTAATTAGTGAAATGTGCCGGTTTGGCGCTGCAGAACTTCATGCAGTTGCTGCTTTCATTGGAGGAGTCGCATCTCAGGAAGTGATCAAGGTTGCATCATCATCTTTGTTTACCCTAGCTTTGTTAGTTGATTTATTGGAGCTTGGGCTATTTTTCGCCTCTTCTATCGGTTTATTAATGGAAGCAAAATGCCATATTTACTTATTAGCCCACATTCTGTCTGTTGCAGCTCATAACGAAACAATTTGTTCCCATGCCCGGGACGTTCATCTTCAATGGCATCGACCAGAGGTCTCAATTGTTGTCCCTTTAGCGATCACAATGTTGAACCGGTGATTCCTGATGCTCTAAACGGCTGCATTCGCCTCTGTTTCCTTTTTTGCACAATTCCACAGTTTCTATTGGGGACTCAGTTTCCTCTGTTTGGGTTGCAGATCATCGCATCTCGAGGAGCACGGCAGAAATGTCTTTTGGGGCAACATCCTGCCGAGGTGGAGAAGCAGAAGTTTTGTGGGGAAGCCCTTATGGGATTAATAGAGGGTCCGGAAGGATTCTTTAGTTTCGTTGGAGCTCATGGTATCGAAAGATGATGTATGGTGGTACCAAAATGAGTCATTTTCAGGAGCCATGAGTCGGCTAATAACTGCCGATTTTCCAAATTAATTTATTCTGCTCTTTTTTCTGGAATAACGCCGCCGGTTGGAATGTTTTATTACATCTACTATAACTGCAAAAGTTTCCAAATTAATTTATTTGGCTGAGCTTACATATGTTTGAGTCGGCTACCTACTAATTATGGTTCAAAAATTTCTCATTAAAAAAATCAACTTTAGCTCGAGTCTTTATTCTAGACTTGTTTCGTAAAATGACTCAAAATTAGCTTGGGATTCATTTTTGTACTAAAATGTTGGAAGTAAAAAATTTTAGTTGGTTCAAAGCCGGCCCTGTTCAGGATTCCGTTCAATAGTGCTGCTAAAAATGCGACATACCATTCCTCGTGTACTCTACAATTAACAGTTAAATTTCAGCAGAATCTTGGTCGCGCCAGGTTTGAATACCGAGTGAAAAAAATCTAGATTAGAATTAGCACCCGAGTTAAAAGTTGACATTTTGGGCCAGCAATGATTGCTTATTAAGGGAATCGAGCGAGCCATTTGGGTCTCTTTCTTTATTTTTTCTTTTCTTTTCTATTGTTTGGCTTTTCCCCAATATTGCTGATTACAGGTGGATCAAATAGAAGCGACAGAAGCAACTGACTTGACTAAGCATAACTTGCAAGCTGGTGCAAGGAAAATTCGGGTCTTTACAAGGAGAGATTTAGCCTTAGCCTACTCCAGCAAAACCAAAACTGATGGTGCAAGGATCAAAGAGAATAGTCAAATATACCACAAATCACACTTCTTCTGCGTAGCTCACGTTCTTTCCTGCAACTGAGCTGCTCTTCTTTTCCCTGGCTAGCCTCTCTGCATTTAGCTGAGTAAACACCATATAAGCAATTATTAAGGCTTAAGATGTTACGAAACGAGAAACCGAAGCTCTCTGGTATTTCCTAGTTGCAATTTACTATCACCGAAATGGCAGATCCAAAAATATACTCAAGGATCCAGTACAGCAACTGCCATATAGCTGTTGAATATAAACCAGAGCTGATCCAATAAATAAAGAAGTCTTCATCAAAACGAGCAAGTGTGCAATAATATGGAGCATTTCCAATGAATCAAAATGTCTAGGACCACTATGACTGGGACAGACCTTCAAGATGGGAGTTTTAACTGGACTCACCGGTGGTCTGTGCCTTGTAGTGGGTAGCATTACCACCGCAGACATCAACTCTTGGCAGCTTCTGCCAATGCCTTCTTGATTGGATTGTACACGCTAAATTCCCCAAAGTCCCTCCGACCACTAGAAAAATCAGTGAGAAAATTAGAAATGGAACAGCCATGTCCACACAGAGAGAGAGGACGGAGGGAGAGGATGGCTAGAATGCAAAATCACGGCCTTGCAATGCCAAAGGAAACAGCTGATCCTGACTTGGCTAATCATGTTTTCGACCCACGAGTCATTTCAGGACCCACAATCACCTCTTGAGTTAGAGTGACCACGCAAGCATTTTCAGTAATCATCAAATGTGTCACAAAAATCATTATCAAATAATTGTTGTAACGCTAGTTTCAAGTGGGCGAGGAATATAAGACCCCACAAAAATCAAATTGTTGATATAAAGCAGATTACCCTTTGCAAAGATAGAACAAAATGCATATAGCCTGTACACTTGGCAGAATACCTGTGCTTTATATCCCATCCAGCAGGAAGGAAACGAGGGTTAATAGCTTCGACAAATACTTGTCGCCATCTTTGACAAAAGACACTAATGCCATCCTCCCCATATTCCTTCAGTATATGATCAACAACTTGTTTCCCATGGGGTCCATGTCCTAATAGCGATAATTTGGGGTTGTGCATAGGCCGGGTTTCATCATTTCTCGAATCTCCAAGGTCTAACCATTCATTTTGCAGGTTTCCATTTTGTGAATTATAGCAAATTGTGTTTTCATTACTGTTATCATGAGCAGGAGCTTCTGGTTCCATCCCTGGATTGATTGGCTGTGTCTCCACTTGGTCTGTGATCTCTTTGTTGACATACTGTTGTTCTTCTTCAGAGAATGAGACATCAACTGTTTCAACTGCTGATCGATTAACTGTACCTGACATCAGCGTTTTCTTAGGACCAATCCGCTCTTTTTCTGGAATAACGCCACCGTTGGAATATTTTAAAGACAGCCCTCTCTTCTTCTCAAGCCGTCTTCTCTCATGAGAACTCATTCCAACTAACAAGGCTCTTTCCAGATCTGCATTAGATATATCTCTTCCTCCATAAAACCTCATCACAATCTGCAAATTCAGAAGGTCAAATTAACATCCAAAAACCTTTAAAATGAGGTCAAAGCAGATGAAAAAAAAGTGAATACCCATACACAATACAAAGCTGCCAGGCAGAAACATTAAGAGCATACAAACTGAGGGTCCCCATTGATGTCTTCTTATCAGGAACACACAATATGTAGCTTTTCCATGAAAAAAATAAGAAGAACAAGTGAATACCTATACACAACACAAAGCTGCCCGGCAGAAAGATCAAAAGCATACAAACTGAGGGCCCCAATTAATGTCTTCTTATTTGGAACACACATTGTTCTATAAATTTTGTGCATGTATGGAAACTGGAAGATCATAATGAAGCTTCAAATTTTATAAGATCTAACTATGCTGACTTGAAGCAGCTGAAGCTCCAGCATGACTTATTAACTGAATCCATGGAAATTAGTTTTGGTTGGTACAAAGATAACAGTGAATATAAGGAGGACAAAGCAAACAATGTGCTACTTCAATTGTGAGTATACGACCAAAAAAAATTTGTCAAAACACCGGAGTTAGAGATAAAAAGACTTCAAGACCTGTGTCAATTCTTCACGGCGCTTCTGTGGCATTCTTTGTCCATGGCGTATTAGAGCCATTGCAGCCGTTCGTAATTCTAGAGGAGATATACCAGCTTGTTCAAAATTTATCCCCATTGCACATGTTTCTGATGCAACTTGATCGGCTTTCAGGTCAACAATATTTCGAACAAAAAGTGGAATACCAAATTCCTCTGCAATTTTCCTTTTGTACTTCTCAGCCGCAGCATGAGCAACCTCATGACAGTCCACGCAAAGCAGGACTATATCATGAGAACGATGACTTTTCAAATGCTCAGGGAAGTGCATTCTGTAGCACGAAGGAACAATCCGGTAACGCAAGTAGTGATTACCTTCACCGCAGCCAACGCAAATATTTTTCTTCCTCTGAATGTAAAATTCATTATCTTCATCTTCTGGACGGCCTTTAGGCTCAAAAAGAAGAATAATAGCAGGAGGATCATCGTCAACAAGTTTCGCAAGATCACGGCGAACATACCTGTCACATGTGAATATTCATCACACCAGTTACATAAACATGGGAACTAAGAAAAGGTAACTGATTGAGAAAGCTCCGAACCATTCAAGCTTTCTACGATCGCAGTAACAAAGCAAGCGTCCATCATTTGCGTAGATCCGACAATTATGGTACACTGGAGATTTGCAAGAGAACTTTTTCACAAAGAGCTCTCGAGAAGCCTTTCGAGAAACTTGTTTCAAACTTTTAGTACCATTTTGTCTAGAGACTACCTTGTTAGTTGATCTCATAGTAAAATTAACCAGAACAGAATAATTAAAGACAGATAATGGACAAGTTCCGTCTTGACCAAGGCACTTTTGAAGAACTGCCAGAGAGATTTCATCGAGGTTGTCTATCCTCTCCTGTAATATATCGCAGAAACCGTCCATGTGACTGCAAACAACAGGCGATGGAGATGGCATGGAAGAACTTAGGGAATCTGTATTAAAATCAGCCTGCTTTATGGTTTCAAATATATCTGTTGTGGTAGTTGGAATTTTGCTTGCAAGAGCAACAATAGCTTGATCTGACAATACAAATCTTAAGCTTTCATCATGTACACGAGCCTGAAAGGAGTACACAAGCCGTGGTAAGTAGAGATTGTCATAAAGTAGTAGGCAACCTACCCAAACAAAAGCAAAGAAATGAAAGGCAAACATAATAAAGGACAAATTGCCCAGTAAAGATCAGAATTTTTCCTTGCTTCTCCAACGAATCATCAGGAAGCCATACGAGCAGAAAAGGAGACATAAGAAGGCAAATTGGAAACCTTGGCCACTTTCCCTTGTTTGAAGAGGCAAGTGACCCCAGTACTCAGTTCATGAAGTTTAGTTCAGATGAAACTTAGCGATGTTCACCCAGTATAGCCGAATGACAATACAACAGCCGGCTCAATAAGTGAACCTGTTCCACCACATGACAATGACATCGACAAGCTATGTTTGGCTCCAAACTTAGCGATCAAATCCGTAGAAAAGAAAATTTGGTCCGGAATCCCTCCTATCAGCAGAAACATTGTCAAGTAAAGATTATTTCAGACACACACAAGAACAAGGGTGTCAAGATCACTTTTTTATCTAGTATGGCTGAGGTCATCGTGAAATTGGACCGTAAGATCTAATCGTAAAATCTTCAAATGTCGAAATAACTCCAAAAAGATTATGACCGTCATATACATTAATGTTCAAGTAAAAATTATCCAAACAGCCCTCCTATCAGCAGAAACATTATCAAGTAAAGATTATTGCACACACACACAAGAAAAAGGTCGTCAAGATCACTTTTTTATCTAGGATGGGTGAGATCGTCACGAAATCGGACTATAAGATCTAATTATAAAATCTTCAAATGTTGAAATAACTCCAAAAAGATTATGACCTTCATACACATTAATTAATGTTCAACGTCTAGACTAATACAACCAGGCTACTACAACTCAAAATCAACAAAAACAGTGTCATAGGTCATTTCTTTGAAGAAGACTAGATTCGCAACTACAACCATAGTTTCAACTTGCCGGACAACAAAAGCATGGCATATCCAGTTGTAAATATATGACAATATGGATTGGCAAGAAACTCACAATATCAAGTTTCTAAATAACCTTCAATATGTAGTAGATAATAACGAAAACAACTGGCCCTATAGAATCATTACAGTTTCCATTCATGATACTAATAGAGTAAGGAAACTTCAAGAGAATCTAGAAACAATAACAAAAGAAATATTCCTGGCCAATTATTTTATGTCAAATCCGCCTGAATGATGCTTTCCCATTGTACATGAGGTTGCAGAGAAGTAATGTCTTTTGAATTTTCGGATTTTTATCTGTTTATTTTCCTTTTTAATGATATTTTCATTGTGCTGTGACTAATCTGTTCCCATCTTATCGTTGATCTTTGAATGGTTTCACCTGATTAACATTTTTGCTGCGAGTTCATGGGATTGTCCACTTTAGGCTCGTAAAATTGCATGTTTTTATGAGCTGACACATGTTTTTAACTACAGATAAATTAAATCAACTGATCCTTAGAGATGCCTTATTCCTTGTAAGAAAACAGGCTAAGATGACACAGAGAAGTTAAATCAAATTACTCTGATCCTTGGTCTTTTATTTTGTCTCTACCCGGGTGAGAAAGGAGCGTTAAGAACAGACACACGAGTCTGCAAGCATTCCTTACAAGGAAACAGGCAAAGTGGTAACACTGTTCGTTATCTTGGAAGTATAACAACTAGTAAGACCATCCAGAACTTTTCATCTATCTGATGCACTCCTATCAAAAGAGAGAAGCTTTCATTACTGAACAGGTTGCTGTAAAACACACACTAACCATTAACTCCCTCCAAGTGCACAGTCTTCTCACCATATCCTGAAACTGATTATCGGAACAGCATCAGGATATACTGCAAAAATAAGAAGCTAAAGGATGCCGATACAAGGAAGAGAGTGCACCTGGGCTTTGAAGTCATCTGATTCGCCTCCTTGACCATTTGAATGTCGGGAAATTATTGATGACGCGGCGGACTCCCCTGGTGCAGCTTCAATATCTTTCATGTATTGTTGGAAGCAAATCATATTCGAACGTCGACATGCCTCCAGGACAAAATGCAATTCATCATCGAAACAAGATTCTGGTGCAATTTTTTCAGAAAGTTTCATAAAACAAGAAACACAGATAAGAGGTTTCAAACAGATATGTTCGCTCAATTCAAAACAAACATTCATCACCTTTGATCTCTAATACCAAATCCTCATGCAGACAACTATACGCTCCAATTAAATGTTCATTCTGCCTATCTGGCTATCCTAATGAACTTATGTTTCAAAGACAGACTCTAACGAATCATGATGTACTTCCTTCTTTTGCCAGAATTTCTCCCCAAGAAAGGAAGCAAGAAATAAGTGAACTATTTTGGGCAAAATCGATGCAATTAAAGATCATACCATTCTCCTTTTCTTTTAGCTCTCCAACCAAACAGCGGGCAACATATAGCAGATAGCATGCATCTGTCCTGGCGTATTGCACCATATCTTCTGGCAATGGACGTTGTCTCCAGTCTTCGCGCTGCATTTTTTTCCTTAAGTGTTAAGGACAGACATGTCACTTAAATGAAAGATAATCTGAGTGGAATCTACTGAGAAGCTCTATGCATAACTTTACAGATTATGTATTCAACTGTGCTAATAAGAAGTTTACCTCAAGGCACCATTATTTCAGTGCCTTGACTTAGTTCTGCAGGTGATAAACTGCTTATCAGCAAAAACATTTCTCTGGACTACGAGAACTGAACGCTTAGATTTAATTTTGGTTTTCCCTTGAGCCATTACAACAATAGATAGCAAGTAAACAAACATTGCAGTTTCCTACCATGCCTCAGAAATAAAAGTAAATAAGAATTGTAGATGTTCCTATAGTAACCGAAAATGGGACAAACAGAAAGAGAAGGAAAACACATAGGATGTTCATAAAAAGGAATCCAGTTCAAACCTGTAGCAATTTATTGGTGGTTACACCACAATAAGTTTCAAGTAAGTATGCCAGTGATCTCTGTGGCTTCGACAGAATGTCGCAGGCCTGCAGTAGGATGACATGAAGATATATTTCCATCAAAATTGTTTTTATCAGCCTTCTCCAACAACACCCCCCCCCCCCAAAAAAAAAAAAAAAAAACCTCCTCAACAAAGGCAGAAGAGAAAAAAGAGAGCAAGTTCCTATGTATCCAGTTGATGACTAAGGCATTCAATAGACACAGGCTCACCTTTGCAGTATCGAATAGGTTGACAACGTAAATATGGAAGTCCCTTTGCAGCCAGAGAACGTCATTATCAGCGCCGTGAAACACCTATATAAAGGCTGAATCAGTATTAATGTATTGCAGCTATTCACTATAAGGAAACTTTGGATTGAAAAGAAGAAGAAAAATGTGTAATTTACAAGAAAGTTTATGACGCAAGAAACTAGAGCTGTCATTTAAGTCTAGTTTTCAATTATCATTAACTTCATCAGCCAGCAAGTCAACACTCCTGGAAATGATCAGGTATATGTTCCAGACATGTATGTAGACGCATGTCAATCATTTTCAGTGCACAAACACATGAAACTAGAGCTGTCATTTAAGTCTAATTATTAACTTCATCAACCGGCAAGTTACACTCCACAAATGTGATCGGGTATGCTGTCAGACATGGATGTAGATGCATGTCAATCATTTGTAGTGCAAGAGCACAAACAGATACAGAAAGGGCCCATAATTTGACAGTGTGATGGAAAAAAGTACCTTACAAATACTGGGCTCACGGAAAACTGGACGAAGAATTCCCATAGCATCATGCAGCTTTATTGTGTCAATTAAATAGTCCTCATCTTTTGTGGAGATCTATTGAATTTTGGAAGGAGGAAACGAGGAGGCAAAAGACACAAGCATTAGCAAGCTGCAGTTACCACATATTGAATAGCACATTCTGGTGATAAATGTCTACTCACCTGCATAAGGGCAGTAAAACCTAAAAATGAACGTAAACTGTGCTGTTCTGTATCTACGGCAAAAAACTCTCTCCTTAATCAATATACCAGCAAGTTCATTCAATTGTTGCTCAGTTTCCACCCAAGCATAGGTATCACTAGTCGTCGGAATCTTATCATCAGGATAAAATGTGAGTTCTAGTTGAGGATTATCCAACAGAGCCGTAATCTCCACCTCATATGGATGCGAGTATGAAGAATCCCCTGTCAAATTTTACCATATTAAGCCATGCTTCATAAATCTTTCCACGTAGGTATCAGAAAAAAAGCGAAGAAATGCCAAACAAAGGACCAAAACATAGATGTTACATCATCAGTCGACTTTTCAATCCCCGATGAAAACAAACAAACACTAACACAGAAAGCATTCCATCGATTACGTAGATGACTTGTCAATACCTCACGCGCGATTCTCTGCCGGAGCATCCTAACAGCCAGAAACAACGTATAATGCAACAAAAGACAAGCTTCTCCTCTTAATGCAGGTCAAACGTTCGATTATCTTACTAACGTCGTCCATCCACAAAGGAAAAGATAACGTACGTCAATAACGACGGGCACGAACCCCAAAAACAGTTCGTAAGTTCTCTCAGTAAACAAGTACGACTACCTGATCAGCTCAGTTTCATCATCAAAACGCATCTGACTCGAACTATTCCAATATTTCTGGCATTAGAATTTTCTGGAGCATCGCTATCTAGAAACTCCAAAGGCAATCCCCACCGCCAACCGACCGGCGCAACAGTAAACAAAAGCAAAGACGAAATGGTTCCAGCTCAGTTCCAGATAACGTACCGTCTCCGCGCTTCAGATGCTTGAAAGGAGCGTAGGAATTATCCGCCAAGACTCGCCGGAATCTGTGCTGTGGCTTCGAGTCGGCTCGCAAGTAACATGCGCGGCGACGGCTCCTCTGCTTCCTCGTGTTCGGTAATGCAGGGCGAAGAGCACCGAGAGCGCCGCGACGGAAGCGAAGGCAATCGCCATTTTCAACTTCCGATTGCTCTCCATCTTCCTTTCTGTTTTCCTGCGTTCTAGCTTTCTTCTTCCAAGTTCGCCATACTACATGCTGAGCTTGAGACGAGAGGGGGGGGGGGGTGGGGACGGGGAGGGAGGAGGTGGGTTCAGCCCAGTTTGGTCTGGGCCTAAATCTCCAGCCAGATATGCGACGCTGTAGAGAAAAACGATGGGCCGTCGCCTCCTCGCCCGTTCGGTGATTGGTGCCATCTTTATCGGATAGTTACCGTAATTTATTGAAATTCGATATATACATCTTTTATCGAGCTAGGTATTGCAATTCCTCACAAATGGGGTCGTAGTGACCGGGCCCGGGCAATCCGGGTGATCCCAGAGGGGGAGATGTAAGAAAAATTACCAACTTTTCTGTCTCTAAACTAAATTGATGGGTCCGTCCCTAGTTATATGATTAAATTACTCCTACAAAAGTGAAAAAAAATCGATAAAATCACAAAAATACCATTGCGTTTCGAATATGGTTCGCTGCCGATGCATGCTAAGCGCACTTGGAGCTCGATTGATGGGAAAAAAATTAGGTTTATGCAATATTAATTTCAGATATCACAAAGAAAGACAATATCCATGATTGATGTTTCTTTTGCAATTTTCACTCTCTGTAATGCTAGTGAGAAATCCACCTAATACAGAAAAAGCTCAGAATCAAGGAAATACCATGTATGGATCAAAGGAAAACACATAAGCCGAAAATCGAGGGGGCGATCCATAAAATGGAATTGTCCCTGGTAGCCTAGGAAGTCGAACCTACGATGACTACCTGATTTACGAGTGTACGTGTGGCCAATTAGCCAACCTCGCCTTTCCTATTTTTCATCTTCAGAGTCGGAAGTCCACTGGATTATTGATTTGTTGCTTCTTTTTAGAAAATTACGCACCAACACTTTGTTTATTTCGGGAAAATAAAATAAAATTTTAATTTATTCTACAGTGCTTAATGACTTGACGATGCAGTGTAGAGTTCAAGCTTGCAAGAAAACTTTGTCCATCTAGTGGTCTCTGAGTAATGGTTAATCCAACAACAAAAATCCCGAACCGACCCATCCGTGCTACATTTGCCCCTAAACTTATTTTGTATCGCAATAATTTTCAAACCAGTGCACCCGGAGCCACATTTTATCCTAAAACCGTTGCACCTTGTGCTACATGAGTATATCAATTTGGGGTAAAAATGGCACGGATGTGCAAATTTAAGACCTTTTTCATGACACAAATTAATTTTGAAGTAATATGATGTGAATGTATCAATTTGAGGTTTTTCAATGATATTAGTCCTCGAGCAAACGAGGTCTTTTGCTCATAAGAAGCTCAAGTCTATTCACAAACAACTAGAACTGTCAATATGGGTCATAGGCTCATATCTGACCCATATTTTGTATAAATAAACTTATGTGGGTCATTCAATTTTAGATTACTCATTAAAATGGGTCCAAAAGGTTAAGTGAAATTTAATGGTCACACATGAAACTCATTTTTGACCCATATTGGACCATTTTCACCCATGACTCCACGATTAAAAATGGACTCAAGCCTCAAAGGCTCAGCTTTATTTATATTTTTTAAATTTTCTATTTTTATAAGTGAACGAAAGAAATCAGAAATAAAATTAAAATTAAAAAATATATAAATTGTGGTCGGTCGCTACTACCGTCGCCTGCCAAAGATTTCACTAGATTTTTTATTGCATAAAAGTATTTTAGTAATATCATTTTTTTTATTTTATTTACAGTGTGATTAGGTAATATGAGTTAAAGCGGGTCAGGTCGGATATAAGTCATTGAATATGGGTTAAAACTGGTTAGACGGGTCAATATGAATCGAATTATATTTGATCCGGTTCAAATCCGATCAAATTCGATCCAATTCACCCATTTGACCCCTCTACAAAGCAACCAACAAACTCACGCGGCGGCTACCGTTCTGTAATTCCATCCGTCGCCGTGGCCAACGCTCCTCTTCCCCTGCCCCTAGCCCGGACCTATTTCACTCATCAAAGAAAGAAGGAAGGAAGCAAGGAAGTTGCTAAGTGGGGCCTAGTGGGCCCCATATCTGCCCCCCCCTTCGTAAGTTCCATCTGTCAGCCTTTTTGCGTATCAGCCACATGATTGGGTCCCAAGCACTTTGGAGTTCAACGTTCAAACAGGCATCTCTCTTTCTCCTCCTCATCTTCTTCTTCTTCTCCTTCCTTTTTTAACTTTCTTGAGTTTGGTTGTGTGAATGAAGTGAACTCCAATTCCCCCGCAGGCCCCACGTCATGTGAGAGGTGACCCCACACGATTACAAATCACGTTCATAGCATGACCCCAGCACGTACCCCGGTAACAAAAAGTAGAGACCAAGAACGGTAGATGCCGAAAAATCGCAATGCCATGGAAGAAAAAGAAACCTTTCTTTTCCTTTCTCCGTTTTTTTCTCCTTTACGTGCAATGGACAAGAGGAGGCGGTCGATGGAGAAGTTACCACATGAATTCGGTCCATGTAAACTGGCGTTGCCATAACCACTCATGTGGGATCTTTAATTGCGATGCTCGCTTATGGAATGATTATAATGGTATTGGATCGGCATAAATCGAGTCTATTTAACGTAATATGTGCTTCCTCATTGAAAATGGCGTCTTGCTGAGGGTGGATCAGCTCCAAAGTGGGTAGAATCCAGATGTGGAACTTGAAAACTATCTTTGATGAGGCCGATTCCTTGATTTTTGGAATCGGTAACAAACTCTTTTTGATCCTGCGATCGATAGAATCAGCAAGTTCCAAATAGCCGCCGCTTCTCAGTTTTTTGAACTGGGAAGCGATCGAGAAAGCCCCAGTCCGGACCGATTCCCTCCCTGTTCGAGCGGGCCCGACTGCTCGCCCTCGCACGCAGTCACAAAAATCATGGATGGACGCTTGGGGAAAAAGCAATTCATTCGGAGGGCGAGAACGCCCTCCGGCTTCTCCCCCACAAGCGAAGGCACGAATTTTCCTCACCTAATTTGAATTTTCCCACACGATTCTTGAATTGCCTGAAAAGGAAGGTGCACCTGCAGCTGCAACTGCACAGGCGTGAGAGAGAGAGAGAGAGAGAGAGTCCATGAGGGAGTCGTGGGCGATGGCAGCTTTGGGCCCGCTTGCTTGAGCGGACGACAAGTTCTTTGTGCAGCAAAAGCGACGGGGGACGACTTTTGCAAGCACGCATCTCTCGACCAAAATCTCCAATTCACCCCCCGCCCCACGCTGAACTTGGATTGCATCCGTCCCATCGCGCCTACCATTTGCACATCACTTCACTAAGATTAGTGGCAACCGCATCCATCGGATCACCTCCGAAGAACTTTCCGGGAAAATTTCAAAACACGTCCTCAGATTTATTTTTTTTTTCCATTCCCACGCGGATTTGCATCCTCGCTTTTTCACAATTCGCACCTTCAATTTCCTAGCCTAAAATTCAAGCTGCGACTGCTGCGATCGTAAAACTTACTTAAGTGTCATTTTTTATTGACCGTACCCTCGTGTCGTTTCTAGCAAATGGGGACACTGTTAAATGTAGAATTACCCACCCCCCCCCCCCCCCCCCCCCCTCCAAAAAAAAATGTTGTCCCCAACTTAATTCACTTGTATGCTGCATTTCTTTTATTTTGCCAAAGCTTTTGGTCACTTTTTGCTACATAAACCGGTCAGTTGGCAAAGTATATCCGACCCAAGATTGCTTTCTCCACCATAATGGAATGTAAATTAAGGATGTGTATCGAGGAAAATTTCATAATTAAACAACTGCTTTCTGTAAATTATTTTTTTTTCCTTTTTCCGGCTAAGGAATTGTTTCCCTTGGCTTTTAAGGATGCGTATTTTCTTTGAGCGTAAATGGGCTTTCCATTGATCAATTATTTTCAACAAATCAACGGATGAAAATCCAAATAATTAATTCACAAAAAATTCTCTTGCTCAAATGAACGCACCCCAGTAAAAGCATCTTATTAAAATTATGGCGTGCATGCTTAGGGCCTGGATGACAAATATATCCTCTTTTCGAGCTGTGTTTCTGGCCAGAAATAGATTTTTCTACTTTTTATTCCTTGAACGAGCTTTTGAGTAGAGACACGTTTAATAATGGCACTAAATTTTATGTTTTTAGAAAAAAAAAATTCATTTAATAATAGCATGAAATTTCTTCGGTTAGCCATTAGGCCTTGGCCGACAAACTGGAGACCAGCGATTAGCGAATAGCGAACGACAACGGGAGCCAAGGACGAGAAACTGGAGGTGGGAAGCTGGAGACCTATAGCAGGGATGCAAGAGAGAAAAGAGTGAGCAATGAGAACTATTTTTTTTTTTTTTTTTGGTCCAGAAAAAGAAAGAAGAAGCTTGTAGTTCTTATTTCTGTTCCAATCTATTTTTGAGCAAAAATTTATCTCGAAAAAATGAAATTGCGTTAATAAAAGGATTTTTGTTTCAAATGTGTTTCTCAAAAAAAAAAAAAAACTATTGTCATGCGCATCATTAACATGCATCCCACTCACAGTTTGGGTCGAGATGCGACCAGGCCTACCATCAGATCTAGCCGATTAGCATCCAACATTCAAATTCCCAGTATTTAATTTTGTTCCTAGAGTCGGGTTTATGTGCCCATATCAAATATCAATTTCCTACTTCCAAAGTCTGATCACATCCAATCCAGTCCAAACTGACCCATTTGATCGTGATCTTCAAGGCCGAACTTGATTTGGATTTTCAGTTATTTTCCCAACTAATTTCCTAAAAAGAAATCTTAATCACTCCTGTCATGTATATTCATGCACAAATAACTATCCTAAACTGTTTTTTTTTGCTTTTTTTATGATCGAGATGTCCGCCGGCCAGCGATAACTACCCTAAACTTTCCACCCAAAAAAAAAAACTACCCTGCACTTCAAAATCAATTGGACGTTAATCCAAGGCGCATGTTCCGGACGACCTTCCTCCTTAATATTAATCTCAGTTTTTGTAAACTCGAATTACGATGTTGCCCTCCTCCGGGTGCTCTACGGAACGTCCAGACGTCAGTATCTTACGATTCCAGTGGCTGCGGAAACATCAAAGGAAACAAACGGGGATGGACTGCGGTTAACGAAATCATGGCACGTGTCGGTAAGGTCGTGATGTGGGCCCTGTGGGGACGCAGATTTGTGGCAGTGTCCACGTGAGTGGGTTGTGCGTTCTGTCACGTGATTAATGGACAGGCTTGGGTGCACCGAGAAGCTCAGCCAATGGGTACGCGCCACGTCTCGAGCTTTTAGATCTGATCACGTGCCGCCCCGCATTTCTTTTTACGAGTTGCTGGAATTCGAGAGCCTATGGCTTCTGCCTTAATGCTAACCAAACTAGGATTAACTAGATACTGTTCGGTTGGGGGAAGGGCTAGGAACTACTATAAAAAAATTTTGTTCGACAAAGAGGAAATCTTCTCGAAATTTAGAAGTTGTCCTTTTCCAAAAAAACAAAATGAAAAAATCTAAGGAATTCTGGTGGAAAATATTCTAAAACGATTTTTCATGATAACAAAATTTAAAGAGAAGCAGACTAGAAGTGCTAAAAGTTATATACGGCGCTCACTTTAGTGCCAAAAAATTTCGCCAAATCACTTAAGTGTTGATTTAAATAAAAAATCGATCACTGCCAACTCTGATCCGCTTGGCTAGAAATTCTACACGGCATTTTTTAATTAATATTTAAAGACGATGTGGCTAGCTGGATTTCTAGTTAGCAATAAAAAAATAAAATTTCAAAAAATATTTAAAAATACAAAATTAATAAGATCGAAATAATAATAATAATAATAATAATAATAATAATAATAATAATAATTTAAAAATAATCTAAAATTAAGCCAAAAAATTAAAATAGCAGGCCATGAGGGGTGGTGCAACTTTGTCTCCTTTTTTTTTAATCTTTTTTTCAAATTTAATATAAGTTTTAAAAAAATTTAGCTTTTTTTTTAATTTTAAAAATCCACATGGGCTATATTTTTTTTAAAGAAATTGCCTGCCGGATTAAAAATTAATTATAAATTCCACATAGTTACTTTGGCAAGAATATTTTACTGGAGGTATTTAAGCAATCATTTTTTCTTCAATTTGGCACTTAAGTAATCTAGTGAAAACTTTTGATTTTTTGAAAATGTAAATTGATTTTTTGTTCTCTGGAACAAATTTCTGTTCCCAGTATAGAAACAAGAAATAAAAAAACTAACTTTTTTGTTCCCAAGAACGTAAAGAGAGAAAACGTCATTTTAGAATAACAAACTCAGTGTTATTTAATGCTTGTCTTTAACCACGAGTCCACCCCTCCCCCCCCCCACCAAAAAAAAACCCATGATCGCTGTCGTTGATTGTTGGTCCTTGTAACCTCCACTGACATTTTTATAATTAATAAAAAATTGGTATAGAAATTATTAGGGTCATACAAAACATTCCAGAAACAAAATAAGAAAAAATCACTTTTACTAAGAAATCATTTTCGAAGATAGAAATGTTGCCAAACACACTCCTAGTGGCCGTTGAGGGCATTATAGCACTCGTTTGTGGCTAGCGAGGATCGGCCAATGGCCCTTGCTGGCCCACAAAAAAAAGAAGAAGAAGTAAAGCACTGGAAAGAAAAAAAGAACCAAAAGATTATTAGAAATTTCGAAATACTATTAAAATATTATTAAAAATGTCTAAGTTAACTTCGATTGTACCATATAGGATGGGCGACGTTCACATTAGCAATTTCCCACCAAAATTAATAGGATGTATTCAATTGGTATCAATGCCAAAATATTTAGTATTAATTAATCTAATTAAAGGGTTTAGGATCGAATTGGTACTAATGCAATATGTTTAAGATTTTTTTTTATATTTTTTTCGTTAGTTTCTGTTTTGCTACATTGCAACTTATTGAGCTTCGTTCCAACAAGTTAACAAGAATGTCAAACCCATTTGTTGACACAACGAGAGAAGTGCTTAAAGGTGAAATTCACATATGTAACATATTAAAAAGATTTGAATAGCTTTCGATGGTGAAACATATGTTAGTGCTCAGTGTCTCAGCACCAATGACAAAATGAAGCCTCATTTTTCTCTATTGGCCTTCAAACTGAAGATCGGTTTGCAATCGACCATAGCGAACTTCTCTAGGTCTTTAGTCTGCTTCTGTTGACAGCAGAAGATCCCGACTCGGTTTCTTTCTAATCCCATAAGGTCTTGATGGTAAAAAAAAAAAAAAAACTCCTACTTCAACTGCTCGAAGAAGTTGTTTCTTATCCAGTCGATTTCCTCAGCATTCGTCTTCCCTAATCTAGTCAAACCTTATCTTTGGTCCTTTCAGGGAACTATCTATAACCTTATTAGAGACTATAATCGTTGTTAGCGATTTACTCACTACACCAACAGGGAATTTCGAAAGCATCATGGGATTTTCTCTTGTTGACCTCCTTTAAACCCTGGCCAGATGAGGCCCCTCTATGCTTAGGAAGCTAATAATTGCGAATCGCACTCTTGAGCGTCGACCCGTAGACCTTCTAGATAGTTGACTCCGCATCACCCTTTTTTTTTCCTTTTTTTTTTTTACTTATTTGGCGATTATTATTATTATTATTTTCCTTTTTTGGTCTACAATTCGATAACCAGTAGTTTCTCTTTCGGGCACGTGGCACATGCACAATGCTTGAGTGTCGACCCCTTTTTCGTGCTACTTAATTACAGGGTTGCATGTTCCGGCAGCAAAACATCCTTAATTTGGATCAATGTCATGTGATCATGAAGAGAGGCAAACGTTGGGGCTAATCCCCCCCTTGCCACATGAGGCTCATGTGCTAATCCACGTGCATGCTCTGCCAGCATTAAAGATCCCATAAAAAGATCAACCGCCGGTTTGGTAGGGACGATTAAAAAGAAAACTAAGGATTTCGAATAATTACGAGGGAATAGAAGAGAAATAATTTAGAAGAATTGAGTTGAAATGATATAAGATAATAAGGATTTCAAGAGAAAAGATGAGAAAAGATCCGAAAGAATTGGGCTCTGATATTGTTTGGATCCTACCTAGAGAAAAAAAAGCGAGGGAAAAAAGATGAATCGTGATATAAATACGCGTTTATGTACTTAGAAATAGACATAGAAAAGGGTATAAGTAAAAAAGAAGAAAATGTTTGTTTATTGATACAAAAATTGAACCTAATTTCTCCATATTTGGACGGATTTAAAGAACTCCTCTAAAATGTACATGAAGATAATTTTACCAACGCCTCATAATTTTTTGCAATCCCTCCTATGTCCTAACCGTTTCTCTCTGTCCTGCACAGGATTGCATTCTTAAGGACCCTTTCCCTTTCTTTCTAATCCCTCCTACCATACTATGGATAAATGCGCGCGTATCGAACAAAATACGGCGGTCGAGGGAATGTACAGCCTGATTAGTTGCCTTGCCCCTTATGGATTAGGGTCATAATTACCGGATGAACACCGTCATGGTTAGAAAATGTTGTCGTCTAATGCTCTCTCCAAGTATTCCATAGAACCGGAAATCAAGACGATGAGGATATGAAAATCGATAAAGTAGATGACAGAAAAAAAAAGAGGAAAAAAAATTATGATGAATGAATTTGAGACCTGTAAGTTAAGGGACAATTCTGCGGATTTTGTTATGTCTAAATTGTTACTTTTTATCGCGAATAAGCGGTCACATTAAGAAAATTTCAAAAGATTAGAATGCGAAAATGAGGATACTTGAGGTCCTTTTTTGGAATTTTCTGACTGCATTATTGAGAAAAGCACGACTTAATGGAGAATATTAGTATGGAAAGCTCCGATAAAAGAAATAAACAATTAGAAAAGAATTTTTCGGACAAGGGTACGAGAAAATGTCGTGAGATGGAAAAAACAAAAAAATGGCCGAGGACGTCGAATAAGGTTGGTTCGACGAGGACAGTTTGGTAATTTGGCTCCGTGGAGACAGAGCAGTTAGTGGGTCTTCTCACTTCTTGTTCAACGTCCCTTGCCTGCGAAGTAGAGACTAGAAGGAGGGGAGAGAGAGAGAGAGAAGTCCCTCCGTTAAGACACATTCCCTCCCTCGCTCCTCTCTCTCGGAATGATACCATTCTTCTACTGATTCCGAAGCTCTTCCTGGGTTTTCCACTGCTTATCGGTCCTTCTTCATTCGATTCTTCCTCTCGCGCTGCAAGTGGGTATATGTTGAGCATTGAGAAGGACTCTGGGGGCTGAAACAGAGGCAGAATTGGAGGAGGAGGAGGAGGAGGAAGATGTCGCTGAAAATCAGAGGAGAGCAAGCTCCTAGAAGCGTCGTCTCCAAAAAATGGACTCTCTTGCTTTGCGTGGGTTGCTTCTGTGCTGGGATGCTCTTCACGAACAGGTGAATCTTCCGTCGATGTCCCAATTCCGCTTCATCTTCAGATGCGTCCGACGGTGTTTTGCCTTTTTTTTTGGCTCCTTTTCAGGAGCTCATTTCTCGTGGCTAACGATCACGGGTCCAGTTTGCGCGTTTTCTCCTCCAGGGTTTTGAGCCAATTTTTGGTTTAGTCTCAACTAAGCTTGGGCTTGCTCGAATAATTTTGCAATCATTAGAAGATTCATCCTTGGCTGATTCTTGCGTTGGCCTTTTCTAAGAGCGATGAAGATATGCAAGTTCAATGCGTTTTTTTATGTGAGGTTCTTTTGGAATCATACGAGGTTGCGCCATTGTAATTGGTCTCTTTGCAGTTCTTACTGATGGACTCGGAATTTGCCAGCAGAATTCTTCTACTCTCTCTTCTTCTTCTTTTTTCGGTCAATTTGTAACTTTCTCATTGAGGTAGATCCAAATTAGGATTCACCCCAGTAATATCTCTCTCAATCTGGATATGTATTCATGGCTTCTAATGGCTAAAAGTCCGATGATTTGGAAGGTCATTGTTCCACTGATTGCTTAATTTTCTCCTAATTTTTGGCATAATTGCTATTTGCTTTTCGAGTTCAGGGATACTTGTTGTTTAGTTGGTGATTTAGATCTTTGGCCCACTGAAGCTTTCATCTACTTCTGAATTTGCCCCATTCCCATTTAATGAGCAGAAGGAACTCTGGCATCTGATATAACTTAATGCTCATTATCGTCTCTCTGGTAGTTGGAAGTGCAACTGTTAGGTGAAACTTTATCACCTTTTATGATCCCGTTTCATTTTCTCTTCCATCATAGTTTGAATGGTTTGTCTTAAGGTACCTCAAAATTGACGTTTGAATACTAAGATATCGGCAAAATAAAACTGATGGCATTAACCAAAATCAAGGAAAAGTTCTAGGAAGACCCATTGCTGAAGAGACCTAATTTGAGCAAGTAAATGCCTTGTTAATTTTTTTTTCTACCCTGATTCATTATGGCTTTAGAATAGTTTGCAAAGTGTCAATAGAACTTGTGAATGGAAGTCACGTGACTTAGGATTTTGCAGTTTTGATGATGAATGTAAATTGATCACAGGTGGACAGTACCTGAATCTAAAAGCATTGCACGGACCACTGCTATGGAAGCCGAGAAATTGAAACTGGTTTCCGAAGGTTGTAATCCCGAAATTGTGAGTATCCACAACTTGGACCAGCAGTTCATATTTCACAATTTTTCCATTTTGGCCAGAGTTGTGCTCCAATTAAAATGTTTCTTTTTTATCTCTCTCTTCTGGTCATTGTTTATCATTTTACTCGTTTCCTGATGTTCCGATATATTTTCTATAGCTGCATCAGAAGGAAGTGAAGCGAGACTCAAAGGACATTATTAGTGAAGTTTTTAGAACTCACAATGCCATACAGTAAGACCCACCTACTTTTTTATTAGCTTTTTATTGGTGCCATCAATAATTGATATTTGATGTGATCCTAGGCCGTCCTAATGTCTTTTATTCTGACAATGTTCTGTTCCATGTGTTTAGCACTTTGGACAAGACCATTTCTAATCTGGAGATGGAATTAGCAGCTGCAAGAGCTGCACATGAGACTATGGTCAGTGGAGCTCCTTTATCGGAAGACATAAAAATAGACGAACCTACCCATAGGAGAAAGTATCTTATGGTTATAGGAATAAATACAGCTTTTAGCAGCAGGAAAAGAAGAGATTCAGTTCGCGCTACATGGATGCCTCAAGGTCGGTACATTTCCTATCTATTCATGCTTGGCTAATCTTCATGACCATGATTGGATGTTTCCTTTGACTGAATACTTCTGGAAAACATGGGATCGCAGGTGAGAAAAGGAAAAGGCTGGAAGAAGAGAAGGGCATCATTGCGCGCTTTGTCATTGGTCACAGGTTGGAACTTGTCTTCATTTAGCACTCATAATCTAGACAAGCATGCTCAATGATGTCTAGTATTTAGTTTATGCTTAACGTGTGCAAGGTTGAAGTATGGATGCTATAATTGCATCTCTAGTTGATACGAAGAAAGCAGTTGGTTTTCCCTTACACGGGATTAGCTACACGGGGAACTTTTGTGTGTGTGCGTGTCCTGGTACTTTTCTTGCAAATATCGTGATATAATCAGATAACGTTTGAAGGAAAAGATGCTCTGTAACTAATTCTATGCATGGTTTAGCCTTCTTATGGAACCTCAGATTCTTCAAATTCAGATATCAAATATTTGGTCTTGCCGATTATCAAGAGGTCTCTACTCTCTACACACTCACCGACATAAGTTGGATATAGTTTTCAGAGACACTGCTGCAAGCCATTATTGAATTTATAAAGTTCATAAACTGTAAAAGTAAATTGCCAATGATTCCTTTGTTTTCATGCATAAAAGTGTTGCCAGTACATCATATTGACGTGAATTAATTAAGATATCAGCATAGGAATACTTAGTACTGTGAATGGTAGGTTTCTGTCTGGGAACACTAATCTGCATGAGTATTGCTTTGGTAAAATGTACTATTATGCTGCTATTACAGAACGAACTCGTGGTAAATAATTCTTAACATAACTTTTCTTCCATCTAGTGCTACACCAGGGGGTATCCTAGACCGAGCTGTTGAAGCAGAGGACAGAAAACATGGAGATTTTTTGAGACTGGTAAATATCAATCTTCTGTTGGTTCATTACTCTTAGACTTGTTCACCTAAAAATTTCACAGTTCTGATTGTGGACAAAATGCATGTTACTTCATTTCCTTTTTGTCAGGAACATGTTGAAGGATATCTTGAGTTGTCTGCCAAGACGAAGACATATTTTGCCACAGCTGTGGCTTCATGGGATGCAGATTTTTATGTCAAAGTGGATGATGACGTTCATGTGAATATAGGTAAATAATCTAATCATTAGCAGCTGAGAGGTTCAACAATTAAGGATAGGCAGAGCATCTATTTAGTCTTCATGCGAAGAAAACGAGGGAAGATAATCCTTCACTCGAAATTATGGTTGATAGAGGAAGGAGCAGAATATTATAGTATCATAATTCTGAGGATATGATCGTTCGCTTCCTATATTATGCTACTATTGAAGTCTTCTCTTTATTGTGCTGTAGCAACACTCGGTGAAACTCTAGTTAGACACCGACCCAAACGAAGAGTGTATATCGGTTGCATGAAATCTGGTCCAGTACTTTCTCAAAAGTAAGTTCCCTGTTTTTTCAATTGATGTCTTTCTTGTAATTCTACTTGGAAGTGTTTTTCCCCCTTGATGACACTTGAAAACACTGCTCTTACTGTAAAGAGGAGTGAGATACCACGAACCCGAGCATTGGAAATTTGGCGAGGCAGGAAACAAGTACTTTCGTCATGCTACTGGACAGTTATATGCTATCTCAAAGGATTTAGCTACATACATATCCATAAACCAGTAAGATTTCGGTATACTTGGTAAAATTATGCGGTGAACAAATTATACAGATAGGAAACTTCTGCTTTGCCTCTAGACAGTAACTGCATGTCTAAATATTCCTAATCAAATATTTTTTTCACCTCAATATTTTAGGCATGTTCTGCACAAATATGCCAACGAGGATGTTTCACTGGGATCTTGGTTCATAGGACTCGATGTGGAGCATATTGACGACAGGAGATTGTGTTGCGGCACTCCACCCGGTAAAGATGAATAATTTCTACTGAAGTTTTCAGTATGGGTATCTGTTTCATTCTTCTGGGATGACAACGGTTTTGACGGCACTTGCATGACGCTGTAATAGCTATGTGAACTATTATACATTGCAATCCCGACTGCCATCTCCATAAATTTCAGTCTGTACCACAACAATTGTCATACTCTATACTATTTGCAGGCATTGGAATTTAACCTCTCCAGTTATGTCGGAGTGTAGTTTTTTGACTATCGTTAAAAGCTACTTGTTCCTGCAGATTGTGAATGGAAGGCCCAGGCAGGGAACATATGCGTTGCTTCATTCGACTGGACCTGCAGCGGAATCTGCAGATCAGTCGAGAGGATCAAAGAAGTCCATCGGCGGTGCGGTGAAGGTGAAAATGCTTTATGGAGTGCTACTTTTCGGTAGGAGGCTTGACTTGAGCGTCTTCCCAACTCAGGAAGATGAGGAGCTAGGCCTAAATACAGGTTTGCGAGTCCTTTTCTTTTCTTTTTTCTGTCCGTGAGTATAGAAAAATCCTATTACACAGACAAGTAGATGGAGAAAGAGAGGGATGCCTTGCTTCGTGGATCACTTCCATTTTATTGAAGTGGTGATCGAAATGGCAGGAAAGAGAAAGCAAGAGGGTGTCGCCACGCCACCCCGCTCATTCTTTGATGGTTTGAAGGCCATTTTGTAATCTACATTTCCACTGGCTCTCAAGCTCATAATAAAGACCAAATCTTTCTGTGGTGGCTCTTGTGGCCTGTCTTCTCTCACTTAAGCGTTCTCTGTTGTCTACTCTCTCCTGAATCCTGATGCTCACTTCCTCGACGGCGAAGTATGTTTTCTTATGCTTTAGTTTCGGGCAATATGTGCCTCCACCATGTGTGTCGATTTTCGAGGGCTAGATAAACATGCTGCTTCATCTTGTCGCTTATTCATCCCTGGGCATGTTAGTTTTGGACGCATTCTTGCTAGTTGTTATGTGTTTTAGCTTCATTTTGTTTTACTCTGATTCAATCTAATACAGAAACATGTGGAAATTGAACCAGAGATCTGTGAATTTATATGAATTTACCGAGAGTAAAAAAAAATAAGTCACCGCAGCAGCCACAAGACGATCTCTATGGTCATTGCATCGCGGGATTAAAAAGATGCATAGCCACACACACTGTACCAGGCTGCTCAAAACAACAAAGGAACAAACCAGGGAAACTATGGTGTACCAAAATTGGTTGCTTGAAAAGAAGCTGAACGGTGTGTCTGTCTGCTTCAATTCTTCATGGATGTCGCTGAGTTTTTCTCTGTCGATTAATCAAGATCCACGGATACAAGGCAAGGGGAAACGTCTTGACGTTACAATAGATCTGGAACTCGAATCTCAACAGCACGGGCATAACGGTGTTGACATGTCGCTTGACCAAACCAATCGTCTCCATTTTAGGATATGTGCACTCGCATTCATATTCTCCGATTTATGACGAACAAAGAATCCTGATTGTGGCGATATCACAAAAGCATGTCAGGCTGTAAAAACGCAAAACACTATGAAAGATAGTATTGTTGGTAAATCTCGCATACAGGCTAGATTTTTCCCCTGTAGACAGTAGCAGCGACATCGCTTTGCCGTCGGAATGCCTTTAGCAAACAAGGTATCCTTGTCAACAAACTTCTATCTTCGGCATTCGAGAGTTGCTGTGCAAAACTGGTAGTCATCTTCTTCTCCCCTCGTGGCTTCTTATGTCATTGGAAACTTTGGCTTGATTAGTCACGAAATCATATTTTGGTAGTCCAAAATTACACAAATTAGGGCAAAATAATCTGGGATTGCAAGTAGTTGGACTCCGCAATTAGAGCAAGCAAAATTAGACGTCCTCAATCGGACCAAATCCCATAATTTTATCACGAGGGCCACACCACCGTTAGGGATCTAGGAAAGTTTTGCCCAAGGGAAACCATATTCATCGAAAAGAACATAAAAGCAGATCTGATGGTTCAGTTTTCAAGATCTCGGCAATGAGAAGGTGGTGCAATACTGTTCTGGAGAGTGCGTAATCTCTTAGCTCAAGGGAAAACACTAGGTAATAAGAAGCGATTTGTACTTTCGAACAGTTAAAAACATGATCCTAGCCGAACCCCTGAAGCCAAGAGGAGAAAGAGAAGGAAGCACCTGGCGACTCTTGCAGTGGACCCGAGGAGCCGACACTGGAGTGAAAATGGCACGCGATATTGGCACGGCTCAATAAAAAAGGCAGGGTTTTAGACACTTAAAACGTCGCTTTCTTATTGAACCGCACCAATATCCCGTCCCTCCTGATCTGCCAGGTATCGACCATGGGCTAACTCGGACAGATATCTGAAAGAATCACCAATCTAAAACGACAATCTTAACACTACGAAAAAGAAGAAGCCAACGAGAGAAGCATTAGTCGATCCGAAACCCGAATCGTTAATCTTGTGAGAGAGACTGAGTCTGTCTCCATTCGTTTGGGGTTCTTGCAGTGAACAACGACATGGTACTTTCTGAGAAATCAAGAAAATAGACAAACCTGGACGTTGTTAATGTTTGAAGCCGACAAACCAATTCAAAAAAGCAAAGCGACAATCCTGGGTTTGTTTTAGTGAAGAGGAAGCGAAGAATGAAAGAGGGCGACTATGCCTTTTTAAAGAAGGAAGAAACATGAGAGAGCAGAGCAGAGAGCAGAGAGACACTTGGTTGGGGCATCGATTGACATGTTGTTGTTATAAAGGAGAGCACTTTGAACATAAGTTTCTGGGCATTGAATTCCTTCAACCACCTAACGAGAAAGGAAGTTGGAACATTAAATCGACAGGGTACAAGAATCGTGAACCCGGGGAACCTCGCAGAGACAAATCTGGAGCTTTTAATTCGCATTTATGGTGGGGTGATGGAGGGATGTTGGTCCTCTGTTCTGCCTCAGAATTTAATTGAATAGAAGACTCAGAGACACAGAGAGAGAAGGTCTGTGACAATTCATGCTTTTTTCCTCGTTTCTCTGAGCTTTTTCACGTCTCTTCGGGGTTCGCAATCCTAGCTCAGCTCCTCTTGTCAAAGCGCTTGATCGTTCACGCTTCACAGGCCAATTTATTACACCTCCATGCTTGAGCCACGCCATGTACAGACAGCTTTTTGGCTCGAGCTAATTTCGGGTGCTTAAACAAGCATAACATACGCGCAATGTGACCAATCTGTTCGAGGATGGGACGAGGATACGCGTAGCAGACAGATCATGACAAGTACTTCTAGAATTACAATTGAAGAGTCTCGAATTAGTTGGCCATGAATCCGCATGGTTTCGACGGTCCGGGAGAATTTGATTCTGGCCGAACCAGACACGAGTCGCTACTAGGACGATGACATTGGCTTGGTCTAAATAATTTCTCTAGGCTTGCCATTAATGATGGGCGCTCGTCATGTACCTATCAAGCGTTTCGATCGGTGCGTTGGGTACACGACTCTGTTTTTTCCCCCCGCCCCACCAAAACAGAGACTTCGTCTTAAGCATGTGGCTTGTCTCTGCCTTCTGAAATGTAGAAAAGCTCCTGTCAGCTCAGAACGTAATACAAGCAACAGTTCCCATAAATGCAAGAGAAATTATATTGTCTTTATGGTAACTAAGAACAGAAAAATCCGAATGTTTCCAAGTGGGTTTTCACCTGGAATTAGGAACCAGACCTATTCAAATCGGTTTCGAAATTAGAAACCGGGACTCAAATCAATTTTTCGGATGGTCCAATCTGATTCCCCGTTCTACCTAGTCTAGTTGCATGCCTCTATCGCTAAGGAACCGATCCTAGCCTCAATTGACTCAGGACCAGGAGTCGGGTGCTCTAGCATGGTCGATGGGGACCCGAGCACAAGCACCAGGGTTACATACATTAGCCACCAAAGACTCAGACACAAGCTATGGGGTCTCAAGGATGAGCATCACAGTTCCCGTGCCCAGGCATTGAGGTCTTTGGTCCATGCGACAGTTGTCTAATCATGTTGTGGAATTTAAATGGACTAGTATACTCTCTACTTTGGGACCTAAGCAAGTCCTTAAATTACTTTGTTTGAACTTTGGGATGTAAATTTGAGGGTATTCCCTAGAAAGAATGGAAGAAAAAGATTTTCTCTCAACCTGAGGGTGGCGGTGGCGAAGGTAGACTTCATGTCATCTTCAAATGACTACTGTTGAGTAGGCTAATATAGTAACGATCCGCGCTTAAGATGAGTCATTAGAGTTTCAGCTCCTGTGTTTTCGACACTCGAGACCAGGAGTCAGGTGCTCTAGCATGGCCGATGGGGACCCAAGCACGAGCACCAGGGTTTCATACATTAGCTGCTGAAGACCCAAATACGAGCATTGGGGTCCCAGGGACGAGCATTACAGTTCCCGTGCCAAGTATTGAGGTCATTGATCCAAGTGATAGTTGTCTAATCATGTTATGGAATTTAAATAGACTATTATACCCTCTACGCCGAATTTGCTCTTGGCAAATAAATTAAAGCGCATTGATGGAGACTATCACAGTCTCTATCCAAGTCGGAAACAACCCGAAAGTTCTTGAGGGCTCTGGTAGAATTTGACTAGTCTATTCATACTTCTTGGGTTGCACTTTCAGTTATGCGGGTTTCTTTTCCACACTTCATGTGGGATCGGTCAAGAAAGAGCCTGTCGGGCAACGTGTAACGATCCGCGACGGAGGACTCCACTTGGAAGCAGACACATTTAGATAAATTATTGCACAAATGTAGTTGTTTCCATCGCTAAAATGCACAAATGTTGGGCTCGCTGAGGTCCGGTCAATTATCGGATCTCGACTTGTCATTCCTGGCCCATCATAACCCACCCGGAGAGGCCCAGCGGGCCCTCACCGTCTCTCCGCACCTTTCCTTGTCATGACCTTCCCCTCCCGTTATTTCCCCATCAAACATGAGCTGGAGGCAAGACGTCTCAATAAGTTTAGCTGACGAAAATCCCGCTTGCTTCCTGTTCTCCTGGCATCTCCCGTTTTCTAGAATCGCTCCGCTGGTTATATAAGGATGCGTGTGATCTTCAAGAGCTCACCACATGGGTTTCGTGAGAGAAAGTCGAAACGAGGGTGAGCGGAGAAATGAGTCGATACGGCGCCCCCGGCCGTGGACGGAGTGGAGTTCGAGCTTTACTAGGAGGTGTGTGGCGGTTACGAAAGAGCAAAGGACGAGGTTCTACATACTCAGGAAGTGTGTGCTCGTGTTGTTGTGTTGGGACAAGTATGGAGAGCAATAGAGGAATGTTCTTTTAAGGCCACCGGTAAATATGCATGTCTCTGTTCATAATGTTACGTATCTTTAGACTGTGACGGAGGAAGTAGGCCAAATAAGGGCTTAGAAGAAGATGAAGCATCAAACTTTGGGTTTCGCCCCTTTTATCGATGAAAATTTCCGTGTTCCCTTCATAAGAAAAAGGATGGATCCATGTACTTTTATGTCGGTAATGTAGTTAGCTCGACATATATCGATTTAGAAGCAGTACCTGCGCGGATGCAATGTCCAGATTAAGTCACTGCTCTTCATCTTCGTATACACAAAACATTCAAATACGAATCAACCCGATATGAAGGAACGAACACAATGATCGAAGTTCATACCTAAAACCAGGAAAGAGGCAAGGCATGCATTCGGTTGTTTTCGGGACCAGTTAGCCATAAGGAGGCAATATGCTATTTGCTCTTGCATTTATGGGGACTGTTGCTTGTATTACGTTGTGAGCTGACAGGAGCTTTTCTACATTTCAGAAGGCAGAGACAAGCCACATGCTTAAGACGAAGTCTCTGTTTTGGTGGGGCGGGGGAAAAAAACAGAGTCGTGTACCCAAAGCACCGATCGAAACGCTTGATAGGTACATGACGAGCGCCCATCATTAATGGCAAGCCTAGAGAAATTATTTAGACCAAGCCAATGTCATCGTCCTAGTAGCGACTCGTGTCTGGTTCGGCCAGAATCAAATTCTCCCGGACCGTCGAAACCATGCGGATTCATGGCCAACTAATTCGAGACTCTTCAATTGTAATTCTAGAAGTACTTGTCATGATCTGTCTGCTACGCGTATCCTCGTCCCATCCTCGAACAGATTGGTCACATTGCGCGTATGTTATGCTTGTTTAAGCACCCGAAATTAGCTCGAGCCAAAAAGCTGTCTGTACATGGCGTGGCTCAAGCATGGAGGTGTAATAAATTGGCCTGTGAAGCGTGAACGATCAAGCGCTTTGACAAGAGGAGCTGAGCTAGGATTGCGAACCCCGAAGAGACGTGAAAAAGCTCAGAAGAAACGAGGAAAAAAGCATGAATTGTCACAGACCTTCTCTCTCTGTGTCTCTGAGTCTTCTATTCAATTAAATTCTGAGGCAGAACAGAGGACCAACATCCCTCCATCACCCCACCATAAATGCGAATTAAAAGCTCCAGATTTGTCTCTGCGAGGTTCCCCGGGTTCACGATTCTTGTACCCTGTCGATTTAATGTTCCAACTTCCTTTCTCGTTAGGTGGTTGAAGGAATTCAATGCCCAGAAACTTATGTTCAAAGTGCTCTCCTTTATAACAACAACATGTCAATCGATGCCCCAACCAAGTGTCTCTCTGCTCTCTGCTCTGCTCTCTCATGTTTCTTCCTTCTTTAAAAAGGCATAGTCGCCCTCTTTCATTCTTCGCTTCCTCTTCACTAAAACAAACCCAGGATTGTCGCTTTGCTTTTTTGAATTGGTTTGTCGGCTTCAAACATTAACAACGTCCAGGTTTGTCTATTTTCTTGATTTCTCAGAAAGTACCATGTCGTTGTTCACTGCAAGAACCCCAAACGAATGGAGACAGACTCAGTCTCTCTCACAAGATTAACGATTCGGGTTTCGGATCGACTAATGCTTCTCTCGTTGGCTTCTTCTTTTTCGTAGTGTTAAGATTGTCGTTTTAGATTGGTGATTCTTTCAGATATCTGTCCGAGTTAGCCCATGGTCGATACCTGGCAGATCAGGAGGGACGGGATATTGGTGCGGTTCAATAAGAAAGCGACGTTTTAAGTGTCTAAAACCCTGCCTTTTTATTGAGCCGTGCCAATATCGCGTGCCATTTTCACTCCAGTGTCGGCTCCTCGGGTCCACTGCAAGAGTCGCCAGGTACTTCCTTCTCTTTCTCCTCTTGGCTTCAGGGGTTCGGCTAGGATCATGTTTTTAACTGTTCGAAAGTACAAATCGCTTCTTTTTACCTAGTGTTTTCCTTGAGCTAAGAGATTACGCACTCTCCAGAACAGTATTGCACCACCTTCTCATTGCCGAGATCTTGAAAACTGAACCATCAGATCTGCTTTTATGTTCTTTTCGATGAATATGGTTTCCCTTGGGCAAAACTTTCCTAGATCCCTAACGGTGGTGTGGCCCTCGTGATAAAATTATGGGATTTGGTCCGATTGAGGACGTCTAATTTTGCTTGCTCTAATTGCGGAGTCCAACTACTTGCAATCCCAGATTATTTTGCCCTAATTTGTGTAATTTTGGACTACCAAAATATGATTTCGTGACTAATCAAGCCAAAGTTTCCAATGACATAAGAAGCCACGAGGGGAGAAGAAGATGACTACCAGTTTTGCACAGCAACTCTCGAATGCCGAAGATAGAAGTTTGTTGACAAGGATACCTTGTTTGCTAAAGGCATTCCGACGGCAAAGCGATGTCGCTGCTACTGTCTACAGGGGAAAAATCTAGCCTGTATGCGAGATTTACCAACAATACTATCTTTCATAGTGTTTTGCGTTTTTACAGCCTGACATGCTTTTGTGATATCGCCACAATCAGGATTCTTTGTTCGTCATAAATCGGAGAATATGAATGCGAGTGCACATATCCTAAAATGGAGACGATTGGTTTGGTCAAGCGACATGTCAACACCGTTATGCCCGTGCTGTTGAGATTCGAGTTCCAGATCTATTGTAACATCAAGACGTTTCCCCTTGCCTTGTATCCGTGGATCTTGATTAATCGACAGAGAAAAACTCAGCGACATCCATGAAGAATTGAAGCAGACAGACACACCGTTCAGCTTCTTTTCAAGCAACCAATTTTGGTACACCATAGTTTCCCTGGTCTGTTCCTTTGTTGTTTTGAGCAGCCTGGTACAGTGTGTGTGGCTATGCATCTTTTTAATCCCGCGATGCAATGACCATAGAGATCGTCTTGTGGCTGCTGCGGTGACTTATTTTTTTTAACTCTCGGTAAATTCATATAAATTCACAGATCTCTGGTTCAATTTCCACATGTTTCTGTATTAGATTGAATCAGAGTAAAACAAAATGAAGCTAAAACACATAACAACTAGCAAGAATGCGTCCAAAACTAACATGCCCAGGGATGAATAAGCGACAAGATGAAGCAGCATGTTTATCTAGCCCTCGAAAATCGACACACATGGTGGAGGCACATATTGCCCGAAACTAAAGCATAAGAAAACATACTTCGCCGTCGAGGAAGTGAGCATCAGGATTCAGGAGAGAGTAGACAACAGAGAACGCTTAAGTGAGAGAAGACAGGCCACAAGAGCCACCACAGAAAGATTTGGTCTTTATTATGAGCTTGAGAGCCAGTGGAAATGTAGATTACAAAATGGCCTTCAACCATCAAAGAATGAGCGGGGTGGCGTGGCGACACCCTCTTGCTTTCTCTTTCCTGCCATTTCGATCACCACTTCAATAAAATGGAAGTGATCCACGAAGCAAGGCATCCCTCTCTTTCTCCATCTACTTGTCTGTGTAATAGGATTTTTCTATACTCACGGACAGAAAAAAGAAAAGAAAAGGACTCGCAAACCTGTATTTAGGCCTAGCTCCTCATCTTCCTGAGTTGGGAAGACGCTCAAGTCAAGCCTCCTACCGAAAAGTAGCACTCCATAAAGCATTTTCACCTTCACCGCACCGCCGATGGACTTCTTTGATCCTCTCGACTGATCTGCAGATTCCGCTGCAGGTCCAGTCGAATGAAGCAACGCATATGTTCCCTGCCTGGGCCTTCCATTCACAATCTGCAGGAACAAGTAGCTTTTAACGATAGTCAAAAAACTACACTCCGACATAACTGGAGAGGTTAAATTCCAATGCCTGCAAATAGTATAGAGTATGACAATTGTTGTGGTACAGACTGAAATTTATGGAGATGGCAGTCGGGATTGCAATGTATAATAGTTCACATAGCTATTACAGCGTCATGCAAGTGCCGTCAAAACCGTTGTCATCCCAGAAGAATGAAACAGATACCCATACTGAAAACTTCAGTAGAAATTATTCATCTTTACCGGGTGGAGTGCCGCAACACAATCTCCTGTCGTCAATATGCTCCACATCGAGTCCTATGAACCAAGATCCCAGTGAAACATCCTCGTTGGCATATTTGTGCAGAACATGCCTAAAATATTGAGGTGAAAAAAATATTTGATTAGGAATATTTAGACATGCAGTTACTGTCTAGAGGCAAAGCAGAAGTTTCCTATCTGTATAATTTGTTCACCGCATAATTTTACCAAGTATACCGAAATCTTACTGGTTTATGGATATGTATGTAGCTAAATCCTTTGAGATAGCATATAACTGTCCAGTAGCATGACGAAAGTACTTGTTTCCTGCCTCGCCAAATTTCCAATGCTCGGGTTCGTGGTATCTCACTCCTCTTTACAGTAAGAGCAGTGTTTTCAAGTGTCATCAAGGGGGAAAAACACTTCCAAGTAGAATTACAAGAAAGACATCAATTGAAAAAACAGGGAACTTACTTTTGAGAAAGTACTGGACCAGATTTCATGCAACCGATATACACTCTTCGTTTGGGTCGGTGTCTAACTAGAGTTTCACCGAGTGTTGCTACAGCACAATAAAGAGAAGACTTCAATAGTAGCATAATATAGGAAGCGAACGATCATATCCTCAGAATTATGATACTATAATATTCTGCTCCTTCCTCTATCAACCATAATTTCGAGTGAAGGATTATCTTCCCTCGTTTTCTTCGCATGAAGACTAAATAGATGCTCTGCCTATCCTTAATTGTTGAACCTCTCAGCTGCTAATGATTAGATTATTTACCTATATTCACATGAACGTCATCATCCACTTTGACATAAAAATCTGCATCCCATGAAGCCACAGCTGTGGCAAAATATGTCTTCGTCTTGGCAGACAACTCAAGATATCCTTCAACATGTTCCTGACAAAAGGAAATGAAGTAACATGCATTTTGTCCACAATCAGAACTGTGAAATTTTTAGGTGAACAAGTCTAAGAGTAATGAACCAACAGAAGATTGATATTTACCAGTCTCAAAAAAATCTCCATGTTTTCTGTCCTCTGCTTCAACAGCTCGGTCTAGGATACCCCCTGGTGTAGCACTAGATGGAAGAAAAAGTTATGTTAAGA
>JAGVVM010000790.1:0-15026 GCA_019149425.1 Psidium friedrichsthalianum | reverse complement strand
GCCATGGATGGGCGTTAGCGGTGCTGGTAAAACTACTCTGATGGATGTATTGGCTGGAAGAAAAACCGCTGGATACATCGAAGGGGACATAACAATTTCTGGGTATCCAAAGAAGCAAGACACATTTGCTCGGATTTCCGGATACTGTGAACAGAATGACATCCATTCACCTTATGTTACTGTCTACGAGGCATTACTTTACTCTGCATGGCTTCGTTTACCTCCTGGCATGGACCGCCAAACAAGAAAGGTTTGCTTGTTCTACCACCACAATCTGTTTTCAGGATTGCCTTCTTAACTGAAAAACTAATTGTGAAGTGCTTGCTGTTAGGTGGTTATAAAGTCTTCGTTGAGGATCAATCTAATTTAAGTCATTTCTAATGAAAAAAAAAATGCTGCAGATTTTTATTGAGGAAGTCATGGGGCTTGTGGAGCTAAATCCGCTGAGACAGGCCTTGGTCGGTTTGCCTGGTGTGGATGGTCTCTCCACTGAGCAACGCAAAAGGCTGACCATAGCAGTTGAACTATGCGCAAACCCCTCCATCATTTTTATGGACGAACCAACTTCAGGGCTTGATGCAAGAGCTGCTGCTATTGTCATGAGAACAGTAAAGAATACAGTGGACACGGGAAGAACGGTCGTATGCACAATTCACCAGCCGAGCATTGATATATTTGAAGCTTTCGATGAGGTGAATCGTGTCAACACATTCAACATGCGAAGAATCTTCTTACAGAGAACTAAAAATTAGAAGCTATTGCATTTTTACTTGTTCTGCAGCTTTTCTTGATGAAGCGAGGGGGACAAGAGATATATGTTGGTCCTTTGGGTCACCAGTCTTCTCACCTGATAAAGTATTTTGAGGTACCCACTGTTTGATTAATATAACCTGGCTTGGCTTGTCCTTTCATTTTACTTGAATCACTAAAGTATATATCTTCAAATGAAGGGAATCCAAGGAGTTAGCAAAATCAAAGACGGCTATAATCCAGCAACTTGGATGCTCGAAGTTACAACCCCAGCACAAGAACTCACTTTGGGTGTCGACTTCTCTGATTTATACAAAAACTCAAATTTGTACAGGTGGGTTTTACCTCACATCCTGAGGTCCAACTTTAAGTCTTGCTATTGACCCGTAGAATGTCAATGAGACCAACAAATATTGTATTGATATAGATTGACGCATTTCGTGATTTCCAGGAGAAACAAGGCTTTGATTAAAGAGTTAAGCATACGTTCCCCAAATTCCAAAGACCTCTATTTCCCAACTAAATATTCTCAGTCAACTTCCACCCAATTAGTGGCTTGCTTATGGAAGCAACATTGGTCATATTGGCGGAATCCGCCATACACAGCCGTTCGGTTCCTCTTCACCATCTTGATTGCCTTAATGGTCGGGACTATGTTCTGGGACCTCGGCTCTAAAACGTAAGTTCTGCCTAGAATGTCAATTTCTGCCTCATTCATTCTCGAAGTTGTGTTTTTCTGAATGTCAGGTTTGCAGGACCCGGGAACAAGACTTGATCAATGCAATGGGATCTTTGTATGCAGCTGCTGTCTTCCTTGGGGTTCAAAATTCGTTCTCTGTGCAACCAATTGTAGCAGTGGAGAGAACGGTTTTCTACAGGGAGCGAGCTGCGGGGATGTACTCGGCCCTGCCTTACGCATTAGCACAGGTAAAATTGCTTAAAGTTAATTACGTGTACGCTTATTCCAGAATAGCTTTATGCATGAGTCACTATTGGAAAGTTGCTTATGTAATTTAGTTTGTAGGTTCTAATCGAAGTCCCTTATGTTCTCGTGCAAGCTATATCATATGGCATCATAGCTTACCCAATGATTGGATTCGAATGGACCGCTGCGAAATTTTTCTGGTATCTGTTCTTCACGTACTTCACATTGTTGTGTTTCACCTACTATGGCATGATGACCGTGGGCATAACCCCCAACCACCACATCGCTTCCATCGTCGCTGCTTTCTTCTTCGGCATGTGGAACCTCTTTTCGGGGTTCATTGTGCCAAGGACAGTAAGTTCTATAGCAACCCACCGATCTTCATGTTTCTGCTGATTTGTTATCAACACAAGGGTAATGCCTGATTTGCGGACGTCCTCATTACTTCCTGTTGTAACAGAGGATACCTGTCTGGTGGAGATGGTACTATTGGGCATGCCCGTTTGCTTGGAGTTTATATGGATTGATGGTCTCTCAGTACGGCGATTTAAAGAACACGCTAGAGGACACCGGGGCCACAGTGGAAGAATACATGAGAGATTACTTCGGTTTCCGACAAAATTTTCTAGGCGTGATTGCCGCTGTGATCTTAGGATTGACAGTGTTCTTCGCGTTCGTTTTTGCCATTTCCATCAAGGTGCTAAATTTCCAGAAGCGGTAGACTTTAGCGTCGCATCGATCTGATCAACTAGCATGTTTTCTGTCAGAAAATGAGAACGGCTGAAGCATCTTACTGCAATAGCAAGTAGATGAACTCGTCTGTTTTTACTAGCAACTGTCTCCATCGTTTCAATCACATGAATCTTTTCCTGAGGAAGGATTAAAGTGTGAATTGTTTGCGGCAACAAAGGAATACTCGAATGATCCATCTGCTACTGCTTTTCATGAGAGAGATAGAGAGAGAATTCTGGAGTGTGTTTTTGTTGGGTGTGGTTCATCCTCCCCTGCATTTGACGTTTGTGAATCTAATTTTTCAATAATTTTGGAATGCAATCTGGCACGATCAGTGATGATATGGACAAATGGACAATGTGTGTATATATTGTTGGATTGGATCCCCTGCCATAGCTCATCTATGGCAGGGGTGACATAGTTTTAATCTCGGCCGTCCGTTCTAATCGGGCGGCCGAGGGCGCGCCACGTCAACGGATGGGATAATGGGCGGCAATTTCAAATTCGGGTTATTAATATATTTTTTTGGGGGTAAAGCTACAGCTTTACCCCCTCTCTCTCCCTGACGCCCGCGACGCTCTGACCAAATTTCCAACCTCTCTCGGCCGTCCGAGGTTTGGGAACGCTGACCGCTACATTCCGACCACGTCGACGCCCACGACGATTTTTCATTTTCCCCCGACGCCGCCGAGGTTGAACGCCGGCCGCGAGAACTGGGACTCGGCCTCTACAACTGGGACTCATTCCCCGATCGGCCGAAAATGGCTGAAATGGAAACCCTCTCTCTCTTTCTCCATTTCTCATCATCTCTCTCTGCGATTTCTTTTTTTGCCTTTTTTTGGTGATTCCGATCGAGATCCGTTAGGCCTTTTAAAACCTCACTAGTTGGTTGTTGTTTTTTTGCGCTGGTGCTTGATACGATGATGTTCTTGCGAGTCGATTTTCACATATTCGATGTTGTTCTTGCGAATCGATTTTCACACTTAGCTAATTGTCGTTATCTCGCGGAATTTGGTGGTGAAGCGTGCTTTCTTTCGAGCGCTTGAAGCTGTGCCTTATGCCCTCATTTCCGAGTCATGGGTTGCTATTCGTTAGTTCCTCTATGCATTTAAGGATTGATGAGCTTGTTGGGGTTGGAGCTTTAGTTTGTCAGAACCTGCTCGACTCGAAGGAGGCTGACTGTTTGGAAGAAGACTAATGGTTACCTATGGTGGTTTCTTTGGACTACTGATGTAGTAAGACTCGCTCGCTAGTAAAAGACCGGGTTGCTAGGGTTCATTCGCCTCTTTTTATCTACTTTCAATGTTTCATTGTCACTTGCATTACTCTAGGATAGGATAAGCGGACAAACAATGCAGGAATCAGAGGAGTGGCTACCGTAGTAGTAGAACAAGCTTCTAGATTTCTCAAGCACTTTCAGAATTGACCAACCTAATATGAGAAGTTGGGCTTCTTTACTCATGGGGGCGGAGTCACTGATTTGCATTTATCATTCACGGTCCTTGTCTGTTTATCCAGTCATACCGCTAGGTGCTATGCTTCTGGAATAAGCGGTGCAGCTAGTTAGGAAGTTTAGTCATGCCTGGGACAGTGGTAGCTAGCTTGCCTTTTGTTTCATCCGTGAATTGTATACTGTTATTTCCTATAATCCACTAATTTATGTATAACTGTGGCAGAATCATCCTTTGCATATGTGAATAACATAGTTAATGATTTTCAGAACGCTGGGGTCATTTCTCTGCATCTTAATTACAACACCTTTTGACATGCACAACTGCAACCTGAGATAGTTTTGCTGGAAAGGGAAAGATCAAGGAGAGTACGTATACATCAACAAAGGACAGAGTACTTTTGCAAGGGAAGTATTTAACCAACAACAGTCTGTTTTCAGCACAATCTAGATAATGCTATGGAGTCATGGTATATTTTAATGCCAAAATCTTCCAACTATATGCATTCAATATGGACAGGGAACCCGCGAGTTTGTAAGAGTGACTCGTAAATTGGAACCGGATGATCTGTTAAATTCTGCCATTGGTGGCTTTGCTAGCGGTGCTATTCTTGGGCGGCTCCAAGGTCAGAATTCTCTCTCTCTCTCTCTCTCTCTCTCTCTCTCTCTCTCTCTCTCTCTCTCTCTCTCTTATGGGTGAGCAGAATGGAGGTGGACTGAGCTTACAATTGTTTTCGATGATTACTATCGTTCATCATATTGGGTCTTCATTTTCAGGATCATCGCGACATAAAATTCAGCTTTTAAGTTCAGGTTGATCTCGAATAGTTGGCTTTAGGATTACTAGTATATTGTCTTATGACACCGATGTTCTGGTCACTTCGTATTTCCTCCTCAGCTCCTTATTTGCTTGTCTTTTGGATACTGCATCCCTCTTTCTTGTGGGCTTTAGTAAGGTTATGCATGGAGATTTGGGTTTATCTTCTGCATAAAACAGCTTTGGAAGACAGCTAAACGAGGAAGTGTGTATTATTTCACTATGCTCTGCTGAGAAGTTCTAGCGTTACTAGCTCTGTAGACTCTAGAACTTTTCCAGTGGAACTGTACGGTAATCCTGGTATTTTAACAAGTGTCAATGCACAGACATTGCATCTACTTGATGGTTGTTCGACAAGCCACTTCTTTTTTTTATCATTCTTAGCAACTCTTCACAGTAATTTGGTTATGTTGCCTTCGAATATGGATCTGTATCCATTTGCCTTGCAATACCAGGTGGGCAAGGTGGAGCCATCAAGTATTCAGTTTTGTTTGCAATCGCGGGGACGGCTATGGACTTTGCTATTTTCAAATTGAGACCAATCTTGAAGAGCAGTAACTCGTTGAAACTGCCCGAGTGGTCCCCCATCCAAGTACTCGATGAAGAGCAGCTTGCCGCAAAGAAAGCTAGGGAACAGCAGTCTATTCCCAAACAACGCTTGGTAAACTGAACAAAGAAGATTCTCGAGGAAATTGAGGGTTAGTGATAGCATATATAAGATAGAGTGTCCTGGGGGAGATTCTTTTATCACGTTACCCAAATTTTGACCCGGTTGGGAACTTTGTTGTACTTGCTTTGCCAATTGTCATACTTGGCTCACTGAAAGGCAATCTCCCATTTGATGTTTTGGCAAAAGTGCACTTTCTTAATAAGTGGTTGAGATTTGGATGAGCTCGTTTGATTTGATGAGGTTCTATCTGCACTTGGCAGCAGCTCTTAAATCTGGGGTGCTGCAACTCGTAACACTATAAAGAGCTCTGTCCAAATCCGAGAAACCTGTGTACCTCACGTTAAACTTAGACGGATGATTAACGCGGTGAAGTAATTCGAGTTTCGATGATCACGAATCATCCACATGGCTTGTGCTGAAAGTTTTTCCACGATTTTTCTGTCTGCGTAGCTGGCAAAACCCCGGCAGCTCAATTATCGAGCAACGTTGCTGGTTTTCTTACTCAAAAAATAAAAATGAAAAACGTTTCTGGTTTGAGTTTCGGATAATGGTAGCGACTTCTTTTTCTTTGGTTTGGTGGCTGGGGCTTTTTTTTTTTGTCTACGCCAGCAACTCGATATTCGTCAGTTCGTCACCATTGAATGATTCGGTCACAACCTTCGTGTATAGTCATTTCAGAAAGTCCAAAGAGAAATGGATACTTTCATTTCTAGAGGACGAAGATCCCTCCTCAGCTTAAATTACTCCTCCAAAATAGGGGCTTGTCATTGCAATGTCAATAGGCAAAAGAATAGATGATATCAAATTACGAAGAAACAGCGTCATTTACAGCAAAAAGCTAACAAGAGGGAAGGCTAAAAATAATCCTAGCGTGTACCCAAGTTAATCGTCGACAAGCTCAACACAGTCCGTAAGCACTAAGAAGCGAACAAAGAAAGCTCCAATTCTACTTCCCAAGCAGGCGGCGACCACGCTAAGCAGCTTGTTTAACACGGTAAGCCAACTCATCTGCATCATTTTCAAAATGATGCGGAGATTTGTTTTGCCTGCAATGATCAAAACAGTAATTTGTTCAGAAAGTGTGTAGCTCCCTCCTGGATCATGAAAATGAACAATGATCTAGCAACATAATACTAACATCGCATTTTAAAAATGCAGCAGTGAACTATTGACGACATGAATCATGAAAATGAACAATGAACAGCCTTTTGTTCCTTTTGACTTCGAGTATAAAGAGTTAGGTAATTGGTGTTTTTTGCAAAGAACTAAGCAGCGTACCTCTCAATTTTGGGGCCCATGTCAACAGCCATATCCTTTAGCTCACCCAAAAGATCACTTAAATCTGACAAAGCATCATCCTGTTTCGTTTTTTCAACATTTCGAGCTTCTCCCTCTGCTCTAGGGATAAGACATAGTCCAACCTAATTCAAGTTCAGTCATAAAGTCAGTAATGCAGGAAGCAAATGACAAAATCTTAATGTTTCAGCAGCAGAAAGTCGATGCACTCATCAGCAAAGAAGGAAGGAAACAAGAAATTGACAATCCTTATTCTCCCAGATACAATACTAAATGATGCTCTTCCTAGTCCAACATGCTAAATGATCTTACCAAGTTGGTTTGCTCTTCCTAGTCCAAGATCATTTTGCAAATGTCCAAATGGGGGCTCGACATTACCCAATAGGGAATACCATCTGTTAATTTGCATTGGCTCACCTCTGTTTAAGTGTGTTTGACCCTAGCCACGCTTCCTTCACAACCACATGGCGCTATACATTCAACGAAGTCAACATGCCTAACCAAATGACCTCCGTTTAAGTGTGTTTGACCTAGCCACGCTTCCCTTCACAACCACATGGCGCTATACATTCAACAGAGTCAACATGCCTAACCAAATGACAGCTCCCACTTCTGGTTATCTGCAGTGATTGAAACAATTCCTTCCCAAAGGTTTTTGTGCAACAACCTGCAGATCAGTAAATGAAGTTTGAAATTTATATCAGTGTTCATCGCGTGAGGGAGAGAAGATCTTTCCAGGCAAATAACAAGCAACAGACAGATTTCCAAAAGCGAGCGAGTCTTACAACATCAGTAGTCCAAAGAAAACCACCATAGGTAATAATTAGTCTCCATCTTGAAACCACAGTGGCCTCTTCGAGTTACATGGTCAGTTCAGGGTATCTTGAAAACCAAACTCGTGCACCAACAAGCTCATCAATCCTTAGAACTAGCACCGCTAAAATAACGAACCACGGATCCTCGGAAATGAGGGTTCAAGGGCCACAGCTTCAAGCGCTCGAAAGAAAGCACGCTTCACCACCAAATTCCGCGAGATAACGACAATTAGCTAAGTGTGAAAATCGATTCGCAAGAACAACATCGCATATGTGAAAATCGACTCGCAAGAACATCATCGTATCTCCAGCACCAGCGCAAAAATCCAACAACAGTCCACTAGTGAGGTTTAAAAGGCCTAACGGATCTCGATCGGAATCACCAAAAAAAGGCAAAAAAGAAATGCAGAGAGAGATCTCAGAAATTGATGAAATGCAGAGAGAGAGAGAGAGGGTACCAATTTCAGCCACGATTCTCGGCGGCGTCGGGGAATGAGTCCCAGTTGTAGCGGCCGAGTCCCAGTTCTCGCGGCCGGCGTTCCCAACCTCGGCGGCGTCGGGGGAGGTCGAAATGAAAATCGTCGTGGGCGTCGGCGTGGTCGGGGATGTAGCGGCCAGCGTTCCCAACCTCGGCAGCGACGGAGGAGGTTGGAAATTTGGTCAGAGCGTCGCGGGCGTCGGGGAGAGAGGGGCCCTTAAAAAAAATATATTAATAACCCGAAAATTTGAAATTGCCGCCCATTATCCCATCCGTTGACGTGCGCGCCCTCGGCCGCCCGATGAGAACGGACGGCCGAGATTAGAACTATGTTACCCCTGCCATAGATGAGCTATGGCAGGGGATCCAAATCCGGTTTGATGATGGTAGCCGTAGGTTTGCTGCGTGAATTTAGTACGGAATGAGTGAAAAATTTGGTGAAAAGACAGCCATTTTATGGATGTACTCCAGTACTCAAGTGCACTAAATGCTTTTACATTAGTTGGTGTACATATTTTTGATTTGAGGGGTGTTTGAAAACCTTAGAGGCCAGATGTCCGACGATGAATGGTCGACAGGACGAGATGTTGGTTGAGAAAAATTCACGTTTGACTCGTGGAAGGGACTGCGCATGTACGTGAACAACGTGGGTCAGCCTGGTCAGTGGAACTTCTGAGAAAGAACTCTCCTCCTCATCACGAGGGGTGGGTGGGAACTACGGCTCACTGGGGACTGGTCCCTCTCGTCCTCCCAACGACCATTGGTGCTTGGTAGGTCCCCCGGTTCGTGCAGCTCCGACTACGGCTCTTCTGGCGATTAATGGCAACAAAACATCGCCATGGCACGCGATATCACGCATACGACACGATACTTCAATATGTGATTTTTTTAAAAATAAAATTCGAATAAGTTAGGACACATCATATATAAATATATAACATATAAATAATAGGGTGCAGAGGCATCGTAAGAGACAACAATCAATGAAACTTTCATGTGCAGTTCTTAATTGACAAGCAACCTTACTATACAAAAGACAGCACCTGATTTCATATAGCAGCCTTTCCTGTCTTCCCCAATGTGCTCCAAAGTTACCAAAAAATATATCTATATATGCTCCATAAGTTTCTAACAGAAGCAGTTTCATTGAGAACATCATCCACGGCACAATTGAACAAGGAAACTAATATTACAAAGGAAAACTTTGGAGTGACAACAGCACAGCATAGCATATCAAAAAGCAGAAAGCAATCCCTATTCTCATGTAGAAACTAGCTCCATCCTAAACATCAGATTAAAACCCCTGCAACGTCTGTGCTTTTTAAGAAACGATTAGTGTTTTTTTATCAAATCTTCCCATGCTCATACATGCTTAAGTTAAAAATTAAATTCAGGTAGCAAGAAGAAAATTCTTATGGAGGTCGCGCTTGTAAAGGTGCATCAAATGCAAGTAGGTATCTACAAATACTAAACTCAATTATAGAATACTAACAAGTTTTCATCTGAGCATTAATTTCTTAATTTTAAACTAACTTTACTTGTTGAGAGCAATAGTAAAGCCACTCCAAGACCTTGATGAGTGCACACATTCATCTAAAACAATAGATTCAATACTTGGATTGCAAAGAGGGGAAACCCCTAACCTGAGCTTGTTGGATGCAAAAGACAAATTGTAGCGTGCCAATGGAGCTCCGGGAAGCAACCGCAGAGGCGGCGGCGTGGTCTTGGGCGAGGGAGATGCTTCCAAGAGAGAGCACCCACAATTTCCAGAAATATATAGCTTTTGAGAACAAAGCAAGCCGTGAAGTGTTGGTCAAGGGACTACAAAAAGGAATTCAGTTTTTACAATGAAAACCCTAACCTGAGCTCGTCGACGCAAAGGACAAATCAGAGCCGCCAATGGGGCTCTGGGAGGCGACAGCTAAAGCGGCAGTGTGGTTTTGGTAGAGGCCGAAAGAGTGAACTTGGAGAGAGAGCAAAACAAGCCGTGAACTCGGAGAGAGACGAAGCGACACAAAGGGGGTTCCAGACGGCGGAGCGGGCGGCGGCGGCGCCGTGGTTTTGGTGAGGGATCGGCCTGGTGTCGTGGCCAAGCGAGATCTGGTCGAGGAAGTGAAAGAGTGAACTCGGAGAGAAAGCAGAGCTAGCCAAGAACTCGGAGAGAGACAAGGGGACACAGAGGGGGTCCGAGATGGCGGAGACGGAAGCAGCGGCAGCAGCGTGGTTTTCGTCGAGGGACGGGTGTGGTGTTGTGGCCGAGCGGAACATTTGGTCAAGGAAGGCAGAGAGTGAACCTGAAAATGGAGAGATGTCGACCGTGGAAAGCTGGAGAGAGAGAGATAATGGAGGGAGAGAGAGAAGAAGATTTCCTAGCTCTTGATTTCAAAAAATTTGACCGAGCACTAACGAAGGGAGAGGAGAGAGATAACGGAGAGTTATTGGGGTTTCTTTTTTCAAAAATCTGACTGGTGGGGCCGACTGGTCACGTGTCGACTGCTCAATGGTTCAACGCACAATTTACTTGGCAAATCTAATCTACTCAATATTTTCTCTTTATATTTAGTGGTGTACATATTTTTTATTTTATTTAATAAAAAATATGTACACCAACTAAATATAAAGAGAAAATATGAGTAGATTAGATTTGCCAAGTAAATTGTGCGTTGAACCATTGAGCAGTCGACACGTGACCAGTCGGCCCCACCAGTCAGATTTTTGGAAAAAAGAAAACCCCAATAACTCTCCGTTATCTCTCTCCTCTCCCTTCGTTAGTGCTCGGTCAAATTTTTTGAAATCAAGAGCTAAGAAATCTTCTTCTCTCTCTCCCTCCATTATCTCTCTCTCTCCCAGCTTTCCACGGTCGACATCTCTCCATTTTCAGGTTCACTCTCTGCCTTCCTTGACCAAATGTTCCGCTGGCCACAACACCACACCCGTCCCTCGACGAAAACCACGCTGCTGCCGCCTGCTTCCGTCTCCGCCATCTCGGACCCCCTCTGTGTCCCCTTGTCTCTCTCCGAGTTCTTGGCTAGCTCTGCTTTCTCTCCGAGTTCACTCTTTCACTTCCTCGACCAGATCTTCGCTTGGCCACGACACCAGGCCGATCCCTCAACCAAAACCACGGCGCGCCGCCGCTCTCCGCCGTCTGGAACCCCCTTTGTGTCGCTTCGTCTCTCTCCGAGTTCACGGCTTGTTTTGCTCTCTCTCCAAGTTCACTCTTTCGGCCTCTACCAAAACCACACTGCCGCCTTAGCTGTCGCCTCCCAGAGCCCCATTGGCGGCTCTGATTTGTCCTTTGCGTCCGACGAGCTCAGGTTAGGGTTTTCATTGTAAAAACTGAATTCCTTTTGTAGTCCCTTGACCAACACTCACGGCTTGCTTTGTTCTCAAAAGCTATATATTTCTGGAAATTGTGGGTGCTCTCTCTTGGGAAGCATCTCCCTCGCCCAAGACCACGCCGCCGCCTCTGCGGTTGCTTCCCGGAGCTCCATTGGCACGCTACAATTTGTCTTTTGCATCCAACAAGCTCAGGTTAGGGGTTTCCCCTCTTTGCAATCCAAGTATTGAATCTATTGTTTTAGATGAATGTGTGCACTCATCAAGGTCTTGGAGTGGCTTTCTATTGCTCTCACAAGTAAAGTTAGTTTAAAATTTAAGAAATTAATGCTCAGATGAAAACTTGTTAGTATTCTATAATTGAGTTTAGTATTTGTAGATACCTACTTGCATTTGATGCACCTTTACAAGCGCGACCTCCATAAGAATTTCTTCTTGCTACCTGAATTTAATTTTTAACTTAAGCATGTATGAGCATGGGAAGATTTGATAAAAAACACTAATCGTTTCTTAAAAAAGCACAGACGTTGCAGGGGTTTTAATCTGATGTTTAGGATGGAGCTAGTTTCTACATGAGAATAGGGATTGCTTTCTGCTTTTTGATATGCTATGCTGTGCTGTTGTCACTCCAAAGTTTTCCTTTGTAATATTAGTTTCCTTGTTCAATTGTGCCGTGGATGATGTTCTCAATGAAACTGCTTCTGTTAGAAACTTATGGAGCATATATAGATATATTTTTTGGTAACTTTGGAGCACATTGGGGAAGACAGGAAAGGCTGCTATATGAAATCAGGTGCTGTCTTTTGTATAGTAAGGTTGCTTGTCAATTAAGAACTGCACATGAAAGTTTCATTGATTGTTGTCTCTTACGATGCCTCTGCACCCTATTATTTATATGTTATATATTTAATATATGATGTGTCCTAACTTATTCGAATTTTATTTAAAAAAATCACATATTGAAGTATCGTGTCGTATGCGTGATATCGCGTGCCATGGCGAGTTTTGTTGCCATTAATCGCCAGAAGAGCCGTAGTCGGAAGCTGCACGAACCGGGGGACCTACCAAGCACCAATGGTCGTTGGGAGGACGAGAGGGACCAGTCCCCAGTGAGCCGTAGTTCCCACCCACCCCTCGTGATGAGGAGGAGAGTTCTTTCTCAGAAGTTCCACTGACCAGGCTGACCCACGTTGTTCACGTACATGCGCAGTCCCTTCCACGAGTCAAACGTGAATTTTTCTCAACCAACATCTCGTCCTGTCGACCATTCATCGTCGGACATCTGGCCTCTAAGGTTTTCAAACACCCCTCAAATCAAAAATATGTACACCAACTAATGTAAAAGCATTTAGTGCACTTGAGTACTGGAGTACATCCATAAAATGGGCTGTCTTTTCACCAAATTTTTCACTCATTCCGTACTAAATTCACGCAGCAAAAACCTACCGGCTACCATCATCAAACCGGATTTGGATCCCCTGCCATAGCTCATCTATGGCAGGGGTAACATAGTTCTAATCTCGGCCGTCCGTTCTCATCGGGCGGCCGAGGGCGCGCCACGTCAACGGATGGGATAATGGGCGGCAATTTCAAATTTTCGGGTTATTAATATATTTTTTTTAAGGGCCCCTCTCTCTCCCCGACGCCCGCGACGCTCTGACCAAATTTCCAACCTCCTCCGTCGCTGCCGAGGTTGGGAACGCTGGCCGCTACATCCCCGACCACGCCGACGCCCACGACGATTTTCATTTCGACCTCCCCGACGCCGCGAGGTTGGGAACGCCGGCCGCGAGAACTGGGACTCGGCCGCTACAACTGGGACTCATCCCCGACGCCGCCGCCGAGAATCGTGGCTGAAATTGGTACCCTCTCTCTCTCTCTCTGCATTTCATCAATTTCTGAGATCTCTCTCTGCATTTCTTTTTTGCCTTTTTTTGGTGATTCCGATCGAGATCCGTTAGGCCTTTTAAACCTCACTAGTGGACTGTTGTTGGATTTTTGCGCTGGTGCTGGAGATACGATGATGTTCTTGCGAGTCGATTTTCACATATGCGATGTTGTTCTTGCGAATCGATTTTCACACTTAGCTAATTGTCGTTATCTCGCGGAATTTGGTGGTGAAGCGTGCTTTCTTTCGAGCGCTTGAAGCTGTGGCCCTTGAACCCTCATTTCCGAGGATCCGTGGTTCGTTATTTTAGCGGTGCTAGTTCTAAGGATTGATGAGCTTGTTGGTGCACGAGTTTGGTTTTCAAGATACCCTGAAACTGACCATGTAACTCGAAGAGGCCACTGTGGTTTCAAGATGGAGACTAATTATTACCTATGGTGTTTTCTTTGGACTACTGATGTTGTAAGACTCGCTCGCTTTTGGAAATCTGTCTGTTGCTTGTTATTTGCCTGGAAAGATCTTCTCTCCCTCACGCGATGAACACTGATATAAATTTCAAACTTCATTTACTGATCTGCAGGTTGTTGCACAAAAACCTTTGGGAAGGAATTGTTTCAATCACTGCAGATAACCAGAAGTGGGAGCTGTCATTTGGTTAGGCATGTTGACTCTGTTGAATGTATAGCGCCATGTGGTGTGAAGGGAAGCGTGGCTAGGGTCAAACACACTTAAACGGAGGTCATTTGGTTAGGCATGTTGACTTCGTTGAATGTATAGCGCCATGTGGTTGTGAAGGGAAGCGTGGCTAGGGTCAAACACACTTAAACAGAGGTGAGCCAATGCAAATTAACAGATGGTATTCCCTATTGGGTAATGTCGAGCCCCCATTTGGACATTTGCAAAATGATCTTGGACTAGGAAGAGCAAACCAACTTGGTAAGATCATTTAGCATGTTGGACTAGGAAGAGCATCATTTAGTATTGTATCTGGGAGAATAAGGATTGTCAATTTCTTTTTCCTCCTTCTTTGCTGATGAGTGCATCGACTTTCTGCTGCTGAAACATTAAGATTTTGTCATTTGCTTCCTGCATTACTGACTTTATGACTGAACTTGAATTAGGTTGGACTAGTCTTATCCCTAGAGCAGAGGGAGAAGCTCGAAATGTTGAAAAAACGAAACAGGATGATGCTTTGTCAGATTTAAGTGATCTTTTGGGTGAGCTAAAGGATATGGCTGTTGACATGGGCCCAAAATTGAGAGGTACGCTGCTTAGTTCTTTGCAAAAAACACCAATTACCTAACTCTTTATACTCGAAGTCAAAAGGAACAAAAGGCTGTTCATTGTTCATTTTCATGATTCATGTCGTCAATAGTTCACTGCTGCATTTTTAAAATGCGATGTTAGTATTATGTTGCTAGATCATTGTTCATTTTCATGATCCAGGAGGGAGCTACACACTTTCTGAACAAATTACTGTTTTGATCATTGCAGGCAAAACAAATCTCCGCATCATTTTGAAAATGATGCAGATGAGTTGGCTTACCGTGTTAAACAAGCTGCTTAGCGTGGTCGCCGCCTGCTTGGGAAGTAGAATTGGAGCTTTCTTTGTTCGCTTTTAGTGCTTACGGACTGTGTTGAGCTTGTCGACGATTAACTTGGGTGCACGCTAGGATTATTTTTAGCCTTCCCTCTGTTAGCTTTTTGCTGTAAATGACGCTGTTTCTTCGTAATTTGATATCATCTATTCTTTTGCCTATTGACATTGCAATGACAAGCCCCTATTTTGGAGGAGTAATTTAAGCTGAGGAGGGATCTTCGTCCTCTAGAAATGAAAGTATCCACTTTCTCTTTGGACTTTCTGAAATG
>JAGVVM010000789.1:0-24516 GCA_019149425.1 Psidium friedrichsthalianum | reverse complement strand
TGATAAGCTGGGTCACAAAACCTTAGACAAAGTAGACCACTCTCTCTTGGGGACAAAGCTGCCATTGACGAAAATTCTTCATCGTTTGCTCATAGATTTACAATTCAAGAAAACGCTGCGAAGGGATTAGAGAGAAATATCTTGCTCGTACTTTTCGAAGCGGTGCTTGAAATCATTCAACTCTACGTTAACTCAAGCGCCTTATTAAAAAAAACTCTTCACGGGTTATACCGTAGGTTAGGATTGTGGGACCAAGGAAGGCTTATTTGGTGCCCAGAAGATATCCGACGTGGGTTTGACGTTGGCGATCATTGCATCTTCGTCTGCCCTTAGAATTAGTCCTCAAAGAACACAATCGTTGTGTGAGGATGGTGTCAATTTTTTTGCTGATACCATCGTCGCTCCCGAGAGTATAAACTTCAACTGTGTATGTTTTCCATCTAACCTTCGAAGAGTTTTCTTTTGCAACCAGATCCCATTAGGGTTTACAAAAGGAGACAATATGTTTTGGCGAAATGTACAGGTAAAGTTTCAATGAACGTCGATTTGAGTGGGCATTAGATTTGCTTTTACTGAACACCTTCGTTTTTCATGCCCGATGACGGGCTGTTCTTTTAATCTGCCGCCTCTTTGCCTTTGTCAAAGAATTTTCAGATTATGTGCCGTACATACATGTATATCAGGGGATCTTGAAGAATTAACTAGGGAGCTCAATGTAGAGCTACTTCTTCTGAGTTCTTTTGCTTTAAATGATGCCGTCTTTATCTTGGACTGAGCCAATGATCACCAACGGGGCTTTAAAATACGAATATGCAGGCTCAATTCGGCGACGCAACGGATAGAGTGTATCGGATAGTAGAAATGAATGCTTGCATCGTTTCTATCGAAGGCACTTGATTACCGTACGAGGTTGAAAGCCAAAGAATACTTAAAAATTGGTGTTAGTCCGAGCAAGGAAATTTCTAACCATTTACCTGCAGTGTAATTTGCGGGAACTACCTTCATTTGACCCGATGTAGGTGGTTCCTTGACAGCGGGTTATGAAATGAAACCGCCACCTCAAATGGATTGTCTATGTGGTCACTCCTGTAGTGTTTGGATAGAGACAAATGATTGTTTTCATTCCCAGTTACGGTTATCATACCTCTTGCGGGAAACCTCCATTACCTTGGGGAAATGCGGAAACTATTTTGCACACGACTCACCATGGATTAAATGTAGGACATACTGTAGAAATGGCTGTGGCCTTTCATCATCTTGTCATGCCCCATTCTACACATTTGACGCGCATCACATGCGCAAGTTTTTTAACTCAAGTCAGAATTGGCAAACTAAACATGCAGAAAAGTCAGGCATGAATTATGGCATGTGTAACATGATGGCAGATATGGTAGCTCTTTAGTATGCACATGTGTTTTACAGAATGAGCCAGTATAGAAGAAAATTCTCAACAATGGGAGGATTAGAATTGCCCCTGAACATGTGGGGATCGAACAAATTAGGGAGTCTACTCCTTAAGTTGAGGAGCGACTTGTCTTTGACTTTGCCCTCTCATTTGGGGGTTTGCCATATTAATTTTTGCCCCCATTTTATCAGAATAGATCATCAGTCATTGATCATAATTTTGGCCATTGGGGTCGTTTTCCTTCGACATGTTAGTGTAAATATTTCCGTCAAGAAAAGAAAGGAGACATGTTAGCTAGTATTGGGAAGGGTAAGACCTGGGAACAGATACTAAGTTTAACCCTTTATCTCGAATACCCTTGCACGACCCCTTTTCATCAGCTCCGCTGGATTGAGTTTCCCTTGACTTTTTGTTGAGGCACTTCGCCATTAGGAAGCGAGGTTGTGGGAAATATTGACTTTGTCTCGTTCCATATGAGTACTCCTGTTTCTTTCTGCAAAAAGAAACGTGCAAAAAATTTGTCTTATTTATTTACAATATTTACAAACTCTCCAACCTTTGGGGATCGAACTCGGACGGCGCTTCGACCCATTGTCATTCCTCATGCCATCAGGCCCACGGGACCGTAGGCGTTCATGGGGGCTTTCTTTTAAGTATTAATCCTCAAGATGACGCGGTCCTTGTCGTATTTGCGCTGGGCAATTTCACATCAACAGTATTTTTTCAAGGCAATCTATAGTCCTCGTCAAGACAGAAAACATCATTATCAAAAACTTGAGATGATTATGGTAAATTGGAACGATGCAGAATTACCCATCTTTGAGACTGCACGGGTCTTTGTTCGCATATTCCTTATTGAAGCCATCCGGCAGGTGGTCCTATCCATGAATTGGATTTGCCCCCCCGTCTCGTTCGACAAAAGAACCTCGCATTTGACTGTGACTGTATTCTTGGGGCAGTTTACAAAATCCCGAAAATGGAAGGGATTCTGCTTAAAACTGGAGCAATTGAGAGTAACTTTGAAACGATACGGAATTACCCTTCGAGTTGTCGTGGACTTTTAGTCGTAATTAATTCATCGCGAATTTGGTGCAGTGTCGGATCCAAGTATTAAATAGAGAAATGAACATTACTACTCGCTGCTTCTGAATTAAGCTAGACATTTATAAAATTGAAATATATCCCATGCAGGGGACGAAATGTATTCATTCACGATTGGTTCTATTCCCTTTGTAGGCTCCCTAGTGATTAGCAAGCTTCATTCCGGATCATGTACGTATCGGCCACGTTGAAGGTCCCGTGATCACTGACTTCGAAATACAGGCTCCGCACACACTTCAGAGCCCTGGCGCTTTATCAGTATCGAACTAGTTGACCATGGCGGAAAGCTCGTCGTCAAAACCACTTGCTTGGTGGTGATCGTTCCCTCTTTCTCTTCGGGGTATCAGTGTTGACCCCATAGGGTTGGTCTTTTTCGTACCCTCCTCCAACAGAACTTGGTCCTATTATGAACTGATCTAACTCACCTCTTAAACGAGCATTTTCGATTCTCAGATACTGCCTTTCGTCGAAGGTGAGGAGGCCATTGCAGTTTGGGTAGGTGGCGGAGTCGAAAGCTTCCTTATAGCTTCTTGTTCTCTTCTCGGAGTTTTTTCATTTTCAGCTCTTAGGAACTCAACTTCATGGCGCTCATGTTGAGTCTTTACTCGGGTTCGCCTATTTTGAAAGCAAAACTTGATTTGCATAGGGTTCAGCCCTGTTTCTTGGGTCAGTTCCATTCTTTGTTTGTCATCTGGCATAGGGCACTTCGTGAAGAAATCTTCAAGCTTTTGAATTTGACGCTCGGTGTGACGCTGGTGACGCTTCCTTTGACCCTGATCGTTGTTGTCCCTATTTTTTATCGAGATTTCGGACATCATTGGCGGAAGGAACGGTTCCATGGTGTGAATTCCAACATGGCCTCAAACTCTTCATCTCCCATATCCAGCAAATGACAATAGCTCTCAAGCATGTTGGGTTGAGACATCCTTGATTGCTTACTGGTCTTCCTTATTTTTTCGCTCTTTCTGAATCTTCTGAGCGACGGTGTACGTCTAACACTCTCTCTTCTAGGCACTCATGAAGTTTATCAGAGGATCGCCTCTAAGATTTAAGCGCGGCTTCAGGAATTGTATCGTTTCTCCAAGATTTCTGTCTTTTCTCAACTTTTTACCGAGTCCCTCGCTCGTTTTGTCTTTTTTATCCTTTCGTAGTGGTAGGGGCCCTTGCCATTATCTTTCCAGTCCGTCCCAAGCATTGATTTTGGCAGGTGAGCTCTCTCTTCTTTTAAGAACGGAAACAAATTTTCTTCTTCTTTTCTGTTAAAGTTTTTCTTGTCTCCCACTTAGGTCGTCCTTTCCTTCTTCTTTTTTCAAAGTAGCAGTATCCTTTCAACCCCTTTCGCAAAGAATCTGGATTTGTTTGGCTCGAGATTGCATATTAGCAAGGGGATTCGAGTCAACAAGGGTGACACCGAAGGAAAAATACAGATAGGGAAATCTCTGACCGACAGAAGATGGTGTTGTATAATCAATATTTAATACAGAGCAGATTAACATTTCCGCATTGTCATTTAACCCACTTGTCTGCCATCTACCATTTTAACAATAATGGCTAATTTTTTGCACATATCTTCTCGGGTGAGATTATGATCAAATGAGAGAGACTTTATCTCGAAGTTATTCATCTCCGGAATACATGCTCCGTAAACACATTACAGCCTTGGAGCTTCATCAACATTGAATTGGTTGATCAAAACAGTAAGCTCGTCATCGATGCCACTCGATTCTTTGTGATACACGTCCCTTCCTTCCCCCAAATCTTCAGATAATTGATGTCCAGATCGGGTATTGTTGTCTTCTAATGTTTGTACCAGTGACAAATTTCCTGCTATATTTTTGCTGTAAGAAAATCTGATCATTGGGGCTGCAACCTTTGCTATTGGTCAGGACGTCTGAGGATGATCAATTGGCCTAGGATTGGCGATGTGGAAGTGCTCAGAGTGATTTCCCATCTGGTTCTCTGATTGCATAAATCCGGATTGCGTAGTCGAGAAACTTAATCCTTAAACGTCAGGCACGGTGATTTGATTGACCATAGGAAAAGGCCCTAGCTGAGGGTTTGTTGCTCAAACCAAGTGTTTGTGCCCATTGTACGTGCAGTATGTATTCTTGTAGAGTATTGGACGGCTAGAGGGAATACTTAGGTTAACACCCAAGGGACTGGCGATACATTTGCTAACTTGGCCGATGTTGGGGGGGGACTGGCCACTCTTACCTTATGGGCGACGTGGCAATGATGATATCTAGTATTGACAATATGGTAGCGGCAATGCTTACCGTTCAAACTCGGATCAACTCCCATCTTGGCTCCTCGATTACGAGCTGCGTTGTGCCTTCTTAGCTTTTGTCTGTACTTGTGAAGATGACTCGTAACTTTTTTGATTAGTGAGTCCCTCTACCTTCATGATCTCCAGTATTTGCCATGGACGTGCTGTATTGACTCCTAGTTGTTGAACTGCATCAACAAACTTGGATGAAGCTCAACGGTCCAACTAAGCCTCGTCTTCATGCCGTCCAAAGTAAGGCGATTGTCTTCTTGTTCGAACAACTTTTTTCCTCACAATATGCTGCCAAATATTTTGGAGCACTTGAATCCTAACTGGTTTCATAAGGAAATCTTGAGCCCCATGCAATAACGGCTTTCATTATATCTGCTGGTCATCACTTGCTGATATTATGATGATTGTATGCTTAACTTAGAACTGACACCTTGCTCACCCAAGAAACCTAATCAGCAACCTGAGCAAGAAACTGAACCGTCCTGTCGAGCCCTACCACGGCATGATTACGATATCAAACTTCTGCCTATCTTGCCTTAGGCTCTCTAAGGCTCTCTTTGATTTCGCCTGAGCTGTAACCTCATACTGGCATTTTCTTAACATGGCGGTGAGGACTTGAGGGAAACTAAATTGCCGTCAATAGCCATGACTCGCAGACCCTCAGGATAGGAAACTTCCGTTCGCCTTCGCCTGGGTTGAACTTGTGCTCTCTCTCTCACCAACCATTTCTCTGTGTCCACAACGTAGAGCTGCTACCTTGAGACCATACTTACTGTTGGTTTGTAATACGTTCCGTCGGGGTTGGATGAACCCTTAGCCGTGGAGCACAGTGATGTCGGAGGATGGTATGTGAGTTTCATTTTCAAGGCTTAAGGTGGGGCTCAACGACGGAATTTCTTTGGGGTATCTCTAGACCCGTAGAACCACGGGATCTGTGATGGTGGTTTCTCGTGGTAGGTCCCAGAGGTTATTTGGTGTTCTAGGAGGATACTTCGTTGGTGATGATTCTAGGCTCTTCTAATGTAGAACCCTCTCTCCTCCCTCTTTCTCTCATAAGCGTCAATTTTGCAGGCAAGTTTTTTATTTTTTTCTATGAATCGCAGACAGGGTCTTTTCTTCTTTTCTGATAAAGCTTGCTTTATTTCCCCCACTCAGGTCGTCTTTTCATCCTCTTTTCAAAGTGGAGGCGTCCCATTGAACTTTTTGGCGAAATTTCGGGTTTTGCTTGTCTCGAGATTGTAGCTTAATCCAGGGATTCGAGCCAAAAGAGGGGATGCCGAAAGGGACGGCAGGTAGGGACATTTGACCAATAAAGACTAGCATTGTGAAGCGATATTTAACGCGAAGTTAAATAACACCTTCGCATTCTCTAATACTCTGCCTTGATTCTCTCTTCTACTATTTTCGTGTTCCATCTGTCTGCTTTGATTTTCTTCCTAACCATCTCAACGATAATGGCCAATCTTCCCACACACATCTTCTCCGCTGATGTTATGGTTCAATGGGAGAGATTTTATCACCTTCTGGGTCGAGCCATGTTTACATAGCCCATCATTCGGGTGTCGAAGCTGAGATCTTTGGTCTGCTTGGGCTATAAATGCCTTCTTCAATCGAAGCACCAGTTTGGGAAGGGAGTACAGGGCGTTCCCAACCCTCTTCATCACTTCCTTGAAGCTTGCCGGAACATCTGCGAGAAAGTTACCTTAACTCGCATCCTGAAAGCTCGTTACCGGGATCGGTGCGAATGCCTGGAATCCGCAGAACTCGCTGTTGTCCGTTACAAGAAGGTCGTCAGGTCTGCTTATGAACGAGTCTCGCTGTTGATTTCAAGAGAGGGAGAAGTTGGTGAAGCGCCTAGCTTTGAACCAGACTTATTTCGAGTATGACTCGAGCGATATCGTGATGATGGTTAGAGATGTGAATGGTGCTGGAAGAGAGGCTGGATGACCTAAACGGTAGATATAGCTCTCGAGAGAGACTTGATTGAGAGGTTGAAATTTGCCGTTGAACATCATGAGGTCAGCGTAGCCAGGCATAAGGAGAAACACGATCGCCTATTCTTCAAGCTTGCGGATCTCGAATCCCAAACTGCTCAGCGTAGGCAGAGCATTAACTGCATGGAAGTCAGTTGAGTTATACTTTGTGATACTTATTGGGGCTCAGTTTGGGTTTACCTTTCCCCCCCCAATAACTTATTGTATGGTTCTCTTAATGTATGGAATTGAGAGAAAAGTTTCGTTTTTTTTTTCAAAGAAACTTCAAGATGGGAAATCTTTGTAAAAGCCTAACCCTCAGTGCTCATCAGAGATGACAGAATTTTTGAATAGTTGGCTATTGTCATAGGGTTAGTTTGAGGGGTGCCTCAACAAGATTTCAAACATTATGAAGAACTTACTCATTACAGAAAAGGAAAAGCTTACAACGCAAAGCGGAACAAAAAAACAAATCCTTAAGAAGTGATACAAATTTCCATGCGGGGAGTGTTAAACATAAAGATATTACTTCGAATTTATCCCTTCTAGTGGATCATCAAATGTGGGCAGTGACGAATGGCTTCAGAGGCTGGGGCACCACATCACGATCTACATTGACTGAACTTCAGCATCATCAGCTTCATCAACCTGTGTTGGGCACCTTCGAATATAGCAGCACAATGGTTAAATCCTCGAACAAGTCAGCGAGGCACGGCATGTCACCATCATTATTATCAGACAGTTATTTTGAACGTTCGGCATCCTCTACAGGAGACATATCATCCAATTCAGGGTCGGCTTTAATCAGGTTTAGTCACGCGTCAACTTCTACCCACCGTGTCAACTTTCGATTCCGGTCGATCTGATATGTACTCAAGGCTGCAAATTCTTGATCCCAGTCCATGATGATCTGGGATGTAGTGGCTATCATCCCATCTTGGTTTTGCACACACTATCATTCCATCATTCTCAACTACTCAACCTTCTTCTTTAGCTGGCCCAACGTAACCCGCTTCCCCAATCTGATAATATCCTGCTCGTATTAAGGCATAGAAGATGTTAACAACCCGAACCTTGAAGCATTGGTTCGCTTAACTTCCGATTCAAAAACAGCATTGACTTTGCCCGAATGATCAGGCAAATGGGTTATATTTGAACATTCGGTTGACTACTATTCTGAAACGAAAATGCTCCAGATTCAAGCCAGATCCTGAATGCGGTTCTTAAGTACATAGCATCATTTGTGTCATGTCCGGGGTCGCCGCGATGATAGTCACACTTTTTTGATGGGTCGTACCTTGCAAAGGATGCATAATTTGGTCGCAATGGCTCGGTTATCAGTAGCTCTCTTCTTGCATAAAACAGCCAAGACTTGTGAGAAAGAGTCCCAGGAGTGGTGTAAACTGCCGATTATTACGCCTATTCCCTCTTTGCCCTTGCGATCCGGAGCTAGTAGTTGACTGCTGATTAAAAGACTTGTCCCTTAGAGCTTGGATCGAGGAGGCTTCTGGACATAGGTCATGTTGACTTGGGGGGCTGTGCTCTTTGTCTTTCTTAATCACGAACCGTTTAGCACTGGTACTAAGGCATGCCCATACCATCCCTTCTTTAAACCAGCCTCAATTTCTTCGCCCATAGCAACCAACTGGCTAAAGGATTGGACGCGCCGTTACCAGTATTCTCAAACGAATTGACTGCGGAAGTGTGGACACAAACAACTTCATTAGATCATGTCAGGTGGCTCGGGCATGACGGATGCCATGCTCTCCAACGGGTAGCATATTCTTTAAGGGTCTCACCCCTTTTCAATTCAGTCCGTTCTAGATCCTCTCGGTGATGGTGATGTCGAGATTAAACTGAAATGCTTGATAAGAATATTGGCACCTCCTCCCATGAATCTTTTCTATTTGATCGGTGATTAGTGTACCAATCTCATTGGAGAATCCTTCAAACTTGCTTGAAAGGTTTGGACCATTAGGGTCCGTTTGAAACATCTTATTCATGACCTGAAACAAATTTCAAGTGTTGCAGGGGATTGTGATGTGCGATCATACTTCTCAAAGTTGGCATCTTAAACTTTTCTGTACTTGCACCTTTGTGTACATGACAAGTCGATCGGGGGAATGCTGGTCCCATTCGACGTCACGTATCCTTTATTCCTAGCCTTGCTCAAGTTTCTCATTTCTTCTCAACCATGAATGATGAAAATGCTAAACTTATAGCAAGGCTCGAATAAAGGATACGTGACGTCGAAGGGACCCAAGGCATTCCCCCGATCGACTTGTCGGTGTACACAAAGGTGCAAGTACCAGAAAAGTTTAAGATGCCAACCTTTGAGAAGTATGATCGCACATCCAATCCCCTGCAACACATTGAAATGTTTCAAGGCCTCATGAATAAGTATGTTTCAAACGGACCCCTAATGGTCCAAACCTTTCAAGCAAGTTTGAAGGATTCTACAATGAGATGGTACACTAATTACCAGATCAATAGAAAAGATTCATGGGAGGAGGTGGCAATATTCTTATCAAGCATTTCAAGTTTAATCTCGACATCACCATCACTCGAGAGGATCTAGAACGGACTGAATTGAAAAGGGGTGAGACCCTTAAAGAATATGCTACCCGTTGGAGGAGCATGGCATCCCAAGTCATGCCCGAGCCACCTGACATGATCTAATGAAGTTGTTTGTGTCCACACTTCCGCAGTCAATTCGTTTGAGAATACTGGTAACGGCCGTCCAATCCTTTAGCCAGTTGGTTGCTATGGGCGAAGAAATTGAGGCTGGTTTAAAGAAGGATGGTATGGGCATGCCAGTACCAGTGCTAAACGGTTCGTGATTAAGAAAGACAAAGAGCCAGCCCCCCAAGTCAACATGACCTATGTCCAGAAGCCTCCGATCCAAGCTCCTAAGGGACAAGTCTTTAATCAGCAGTCAACTAGCTCCGGATCGCAAGGGCAAAGAGGGAATAGGCGTAATAATCGGCAGTTTACACCACTCCCTGGGACTCTTTCTCAAGTCTTGGCTGTTTTATGCAAGAAGGAGCTACTGATAACCGAGCCATTGCGACCAAATTATGCATCCTTTGCAAGGTACGACCCATCAAAAAAGTGTGACTATCATCGCGGCGACCCCGGACATGACACAATGATTGCTATGTACTTAAGAACCGCATTCAGGATCTGCTTGAATCTGGAGCATTTTCGTTTCAGAATAGTAGTCAACCGAATGTTCAAATATAACCCATTGCCTGATCATTCGGGCAAAGTCAATGCTGTTTTTGATTCGGAAGTTAAGCGAACCAATGGCTTCAAGGTTCGGGTTGTTAACATCTTCTATGCCTTAATACGAGCAGGATATTATCAGATTGGGGAAGCGGTTACGTTGGGCCAGCTAAAGAAGAAGGTTTTGAGTTTGATGAATGATGGAATGATAGTGTGTGCAAACCAAGATGGGATGATAGCCACTACATCCCAGATCATCATTGACTGGGATCAAGAATTTGCAGCCTTGAGTACATATCAGATCGAGCCGGAATCGAAAGTTGACCCGGTAGAAGTTGACGTGACTAACCTGATTAAAGCCGACCCTGAATTGGATGATATGTCTCCTTTAGAGGATGCCGAACGTTCAAAATAACTCTTGATACTAATGATGGTGACATGCCGTGCCTCGCTGACTTGTTCGAGGATTTAACCATTGCTGCTATATTCGAAGGCCCAACACAGGTTGATGAAGCTGATGATGCTGGAAGTTCAGTCAATGTAGATCGTGATGTGGTGCCCCAGCCTCTGAAGCCATTCGTCACTGCCACATTTGATGATCCACTAGAAGGGATAAATTCGAAGTAATATCTTTATGTTTTAAACTCCCCGCATGGAAATTTGTATATCACTTTCTTAAGGATTTGTTTTTTTGTTCCGCTTTGCGTTGTAAGCTTTCCTTTTCTGTAATGAGTAAGTTCTTCATAATGTTTTGAAATCTTGTTGAGGCACCTCAAACTAACCCTATGACAATAGCCAACTATTCAAAATTCTGTCATCTCTGATGAGCACTGAGGGTTAGGCTTTTACAAGATTTCCCATCTTGAAGTTTCTTTGAAAAAAAAAACGAAACTTTTCTCTCATTCCATACATTAAAGAACCATACAATAAGTTATTGGGGGGGAAAGGTAAACCCAACTGAGCCCCAATAAGTATCACAAAGTAACTCAACTGACTTTCCATGCAGTTAATGCTCTGCCTACGCTGAGCAGTTTGGGATTCGAGATCCGCAAGCTTGAAGAATAGGCGATCGTGTTTCTCCTTATGCCTGGCTACGCTGACCTCATGATGTTCAACGGCAAATTTCAACCTCTCAATCAAGTCTCTCTCGAGAGCTATATCTACCGTTAGGTCATCCAGCCTCTCTTCCAGCCATTCACATCTAAACCTCATCACGATATCGCTCGAGTCATACTCGAAATAAGTCTGGTTCAAAGCTAGGCGCTTCACCAACTTCTCCCTCTCTTGAATCAACAGCGAGACTCGTTCATAAGCAGACCTGACGACCTTCTTGTAACGGACAACAGCGAGTTCTGCGGATTCCAGGCATTCGCACCGATCCCGGTAACGAGCTTTCAGGATGCGAGTTAAGGTAACTTTCTCGCAGATGTTCCGGCAAGCTTCAAGGAAGTTGATGAAGAGGGTTGGGAACGCCCTGTACTCCCTTCCCAAACTGGTGCCTTCGATTGAAGAGGCATTTATAGCCCCAAGCAGACCAAAGATCTCAGCTTCGACACCCGAATGATGGGCTATGTAAACATGGCCTCGACCAGAAGGTGATAAAATCTCTCCCATTGAACCATAACATCAGCGGAGAAGATGTGTGTGGGAAGATTGGCCATTATCGTTGAGATGGTTAGGAAGAAAATCAAAGCAGACAGATGGAACACGAAAATAGTAGAAGAGAGAATCAAGGCAGATTAGCAGAATGCGAAGGTGTTATTAACTTCGCGTTAAATATCGCTTCACAATGCTAGTCTTTATTGGTCAAATGTCCCTACCTGCCGTTCCCTTTCGGCATCCCCTCTTTTGGCTCGAATCCCTTGATTAAGCTACAATCTCGAGACAAGCAAACCCGAAATTTTCGCAAAAAGTTCAATGGGACGCCTCCACTTTGAAAAGAGGATGAAAAGACGACCTGAGTGGGGGAAATAAAGCAAGCTTTATCAGAAAAGAAGAAAAGACCTGTCTGCGATTCATAGAAAAAATAAAAACTTGCCTGCAAAATTGACGCTTGAGAGAAAGAGGGAGGAGAGAGGGTTCTACATTAGAAGAGCCTAGAATCATCACCAACGAAGTATCCTCCTAGAACACCAAATAACCTCTGGGACCTACCACGAGAAACCATCACAGATCCCGTGGTTCTACGGGTCTAGAGATACCCCAAAGAAATTCCGTCGTTGAGCCCCACCTTAAGCCTTGAAAATGAAACTCACATACCATCCTCCGACATCACTGTGCTCCACGGCTAACGGGTTCATCCAACCCCCGACGGAACGTATTACAAACCAACATAAGTGGTCTCAAGGTAGCAGCTCTAAGTTTGTGGACACAGAAATGGTTGGTGAAGAGAGCACAAGTTCAACCCAGGCGAAGGCGAACGGAGTTTCCTATCCTGAGGGTCTGCGAGTCATGGCTATTGACGGCAATTTAGTTTCCCTTCAAGTCCTCACCGCCATGTTAAGAAAATGCCAGTATGAGGTTACAGCTCAGGCGAAATCAAAGAGAGCCTTAGAGATGCTAAGGCAAGATAGGCAGAAGTTTGATATCGTAATCACTGCCGTGGTAGGGCTCGACATGGACGGTTTCAGTTTCTTGGAGGTTGTCAGTTCTAAGTTAAGCATACCAATCATCATAATATCAGCAAGTGATGACCAGCAGATCATAATGAAAGCCGTATTGCATGGGGCTCAAGATTTCCTTATGAAACCAGTTAGGATTCAAGTGCTCCAAAATATTTGGCAGCATATTGTGAGGAAAAAGTTGTTCGAACAAGAAGACAATCGCCTTACTTTGGACGGCATGAAGACGAGGCTTAGTTGGACCGTTGAGCTTCATTCCAAGTTTGTTGATGCAGTTCAACAACTAGGAGTCAATACAGCACGTCCATGGCAAATACTGGAGATCATGAAGGTAGAGGGACTCACTAATCAAAAAGTTACGAGTCATCTTCACAAGTACAGACAAAAGCTAAGAAGGCACAACGCAGCTCGTAATCGAGGAGCCCAAGATGGAGTTGATCCGAGTTTGAACGGTAAGCATTGCCGCTACATATTGTCAATACTAGATATCATCATTGCCACGTCGCCCATAAGGTAAGAGTGGCCCAGTCACCCCCCAACATCGGCCAAGTTAGCAAATGTATCGCCAGTCCCTTGGGTGTTAACCTAAGTATTCCCTCTAGCCGTCTCAATACTCTACAAGAATACATACTGCACGTACAATGGGCACAAACACCTTGGTTTGAGCAGCAACCCTCAGCTAGGGCCTTTCCTATGGTCAATCAAATCACCGTGCCTGACGTTTAAGGATTAAGTTTCTCGACTACGCAATCCGGATTTATGCAATCAGAGAACCAGATGGGAAATCACTCTGAGCACTTCCACCTCGCCAATCCTAGGCCAATTGATCATCCTCAGACGTTCCTGACCAATAGCAAAGGTTGCAGCCCCAATGATCAGATTTCTTACAGCAAAAATATAGCAGGAAATTTGTCACTGGTACAAACATTAGAAGACAACAATACCCGATCTGGACATCAATTATCTGAAGATTTGGGGGAAGGAAGGGACGTGTATCACAAAGAATCGAGTGGCATCGATGACGAGCTTACTGTTTTGATCAACCAATTCAATGTTGATGAAGCTCCAAGGCTGTAATGTGTTTACGGAGCATGTATTCCGGAGATGAATAACTTCGAGATAAAGTCTCTCTCATTTGATCATAATCTCACCCGAGAAGATATGTGCAAAAAATTAGCCATTATTGTTAAAATGGTAGATGGCAGACAAGTGGTTAAATGACAATGCGGAAATGTTAATCTGCTCTGTATTAAATATTGATTATACAACACCATCTTCTGTCGGTCAGATTTCCCTATCTGTATTTTTCCTTCGGTGTCACCCTTGTTGACTCGAATCCCCTTGCTAATATGCAATCTCGAGCCAAACAAATCCAGATTCTTTGCGAAAGGGGTTTGAAAGGATACTGCTACTTTGAAAAAAGAAGAAGGAAAGGACGACCTAAGTGGGAGACAAGAAAAACTTTAACAGAAAAGAAGAGAAAATTGTTTCCGTTCTTAAAAGAAGAGAGCTCACCTGCAAAATCAATGCTTGGGACGGACTGGAAAGATAATGGCAAGGGCCCCTACCACTACGAAAGGATAAAAAAGACAAACCGAGCGAGGGACTCGGTAAAAAGTTGAGAAAAGACAGAAATCTTGGAGGAAACGATACAATTCCTGAAGCCGCGCTTAAATCTTAAGAGGCATCCTCTTGATAACCTTCATGAGTGCCTAGAAGAGAGAGTGTTAAGACGTACACCGTCGCTCAGAAAGATTCAGAAAGAGCGAAAATATAAGGAAGACCAGTAAGCAATCAAGGATGTCTCAACCCAACATGCTTGAGAGCTATTGTCATTTGCTGGATATGGGAGATGAAGAGTTTGAGGCCATGTTTGGAATTCACACCATGGAACCTGTTCCTTCCGCCAATGATGTCCGAAATCTCGATAAAAAATAGGGACAACAACGATCAGGGTCAAAGGAAGCGTCACCAGCGTCACACCGAGCGTCAAATTCAAAAGCTTGAAGATTTCTTCACGAAGTGCCCTATGCCAGATGACAAACAAAGAATGGAACTGACCCAAGAAACAGGGCTGAACCCTATGCAAATCAAGTTTTGCTTTCAAAATAGGCGAACCCGAGTAAAGACTCAACATGAGCGCCATGAAGTTGAGTTCCTAAGAGCTGAAAATGAAAAACTCCGAGAAGAGAACAAGAAGTATAAGGAAGCTTTCGACTCCGCCACCTACCCCAACTGCAATGGCCTCCTCACCTTCGACGAAAGGCAGTATCTGAGAATCGAAAATGCTCGTTTAAGAGGTGAGTTAGATCAGTTCATAATAGGACCAAGTTCTGTTGGAGGAGGGTACGAAAAGACCAACCCTATGGGGTCAACACTGATACCTCCCGAGAAAGAGGGAACGTATCACCACCAAGCAAGTGGTTTTGACGACGAGCTTTCCGCCATGGTCAACTAGTTCGATACTGATAAAGCGCCAGGGCTCTGAAGTGTGTGCGGAGCCTGTATTTCGAAGTCAGTGATCACGGGACCTTCAACGTGGCCGATACGTACATGATCCGGAATGAAGCTTGCTAATCACTAGGGAGCCTACAAAGGGAATAGAACCAATCGTGAATGAATACATTTCGTTCCCCTGCATGGGATATATTTCAATTTTTATAAATGTCTAGCTTTAATTCAGAAGCAGCGAGTAGTAATGTTCATTTCTCCTATTTAATACTTGGATCCGACACTGCACCAAATTCGCGATGAATTAATTACGACTAAAAGTCCACGATAACTCGAAGGGTAATTCCGTATCGTTTCAATTTACTCTCAATTGCTCCAGTTTTAAGCAGAATCCCTTCCATTTTCAGGGATTTGTAAACTGCCCCAAGAATACAGTCACAGTCAAATGCGAGGTTCTTTTGTCGAACGAGACGGGGGGGCAAATCAATTCATGGATAGGACCACTGGACGGATGGCTTCAAATAAGGAATATGCGAACAAAAGACCCGTGCAGTCTCAAAGATGGGTAATTCTGCATCGTTCCAATTTACCCATAATCATCTCAAGTTTTGAAATGATTTATTCTGTCTTGACGGGGACTATAGATTGCCTTGAAAAAATACTGTGATGTGAAATTGCCCAATGCAATACGACAAGACCGCGTCATCTTGAGGATTAATACTTAAAAGAAAGCCCCCATGAACGCCTACGGTCCCGTGGGCCTGATGGCATGAGGAATGACAATGGTCCGAAGCGGTCCGAGTTCGATCCCCAAAGGTTGGAGAATGTTGTAAATATTGTAAATAAATAAGACAATTTTTTGCACGTTTCTTTTTGCAGAAAGAAACAGGAGTACTCAATGAACGAGACCAAAGTCAATATTTTCCCACAACCTCGGCCCTAATGGCGAAGTGCCCAACAAAAGTCAAGGGAAACTCAATCCAGCGGAGCTGATAAAGGGGTCGTGCAAGGCATTCGAGATAAAGGGTAAACTAGTATCGTTCCCAGTTTACCCTTCCCAATACTAGCTAACATGTCTCCTTTCTTTCTTGACAGGAAATATTTACACTAACATGTCGAAGGAAACGACCCCAATGGCCAAAATTATGATCATCTGATGATATCTATTCTGATAAAATGGGGGCAAATTAATGGCAAACCCCAAATCGAGAGGGCAAAGTCAAAGACAAGTCGCTCCTCAACTTAAGGAGTAGACTCCCTAATTTGTTCGATCCGCCCACATGTTCAGGGGCAATTCTAATCCTCCCATTGTTGAGAATTTTCTTCTATACTTGCTCATTCTGTAAACACATGTGATACTAAAGAGCTACCATATCTGCATCATGTTTACACATGCCATAATTCATGCCTGACTTTTCTGCATGTTTAGTTTGCCAATTCTGACTTGGAGTATAAACTGCGCATGATGCGTCAAATGTGTAGAATGGGGCATGACAAGATGATGAAAGGCAAGCCATTTCTACACATGTCCTACATTTTAATCCATGGTGAGTCGTGTGCAAAATAGTTTCCGCATTCCCCAAGGTAATGGAGTTTCCCGCAAGAGGTATGATAACCGAAGGGAATGAAACAATCATTTCTCTATCCCAAACACTACAGGTGACCATAGACAATCCATTTGAGTGGCGGTTTCATTTCATAACCCCTGTCAAGAACCACCTACATCGGGGTCAAATGAAGGTAGTTCCCGCAAATTACACGAGGTAAATGGTTAGAAATTTCCTTGCTCGGACTAACACCAATTTTTAAGTATTTCTTTGCTTTCAACCTCGTACGGTAATTCAAGTGCCTTAGAACGATGAAAAGCATTCATTTCTCTATCCGATACACTCTTATCCGTTGCGTCGCCGAATTGAGCCTGCATATTCGTATTTTAAAGCCCCGTTGGTGATCATTGCTCAGTCCAAGATAAAGACGGCATCATTTAAAGCAAAGAACTCAGAAGAAGTAGCTCTACATTGAGCTCCCTAGTTAATTCTTCAAGATCCCTGATATACATGTATGTACGGCACAATCTTTGAAAATTCTTTGACAAAAGGCAAAAGGGCGAGATTAAAAGAGCCCGTCCCGGGCATGAAAAACGAAGTGTCAGTCAAAAGCAAATCTAATGCCCACTCAAATCGACGTTCATTGAACTTTACCTGTACATTTCGCCAAACATATTGTCTCCTTTTGTAAATCCCTAATGGGATCTGGTTGCAAAAGAAAACTCTTCGAAGGAGTTAGATGGCAAAACATACACAGTTGAAGTTTATACTTCTCGGGAGCGACGATGGTATCAGCAAAAAATTGACACCATCCTCACACAACGATTGTGTTCTTTGAGGACTATTCTAAGGGCAGACGAAGATGCAATGATCGCCAACGTCAAACCCACCTCGTATATCTTCTGGGCCAAAATAAGCCTTCCTTGGTCCCCAATCCTAACCTACGTTATACCCGTGAAAGTTTTTTTTTAATTAAGGCGCTTGAGTTAACGTAGAGTTGAATGATTTCAAGCATCGCTCGAAAAGTACGAGCAAGATTATTTCTCTCTCATCTTTGCAGGGTTCTTGACTTGTAAATCTTGAGCAAACGATGAAGAATTTTTGTCAATGGCCTTGGCTCAAAAGAGTCTCCTTTGTTAAGCTTTTGACCCAGCCTACATTACGATCCTAATCAAGACCTCCAGATCAGCTTGATTGTACCAATTGTGAGATTACTCAGACCCTTGCTGAATGCGATGAGGGCGAGATTAAGTGATTTCTTTTCAATCCTGCAATCAGGATAAACAGTCTTTCTCGAGAGTGAGAGAAAGCCCTTTCGGACTGAAGTCCCCCATTCAGATTACATTCGAGTTGTTCATGCTATGATAACCTCCTCGAACATAATTGGTAATGTAAACGGGGCAGAATAGTTATGCATGATCTACATTTTGATCGAATGCATCATGAGTTATTACACAGACTGCTTCTAATCATTGCAAACGTAGCTGAATAGTTTTGCATGGACCGATAAACTCATTGATGAAAATATTTGCACATGTTACCTTTGACACGGCCTGACAGATAACACGTTCCCGATGTTCGAGTTACCTTCCAAGGTCTCGAAATTCATTCGGCGATTATTGAATGAACAAGCCTAGTTGTTGAGAAACCACCAGGCATTTCTTCCAAATCCTCAGGTAAGTATATCTTTAACCTAAACTTTTCAAGAGAATGAATTCCAATGATTGTCAAGATGCTCGGATTCAGTGCGGCACATACAGTTATTCAGTGAACAAGAAAGCTTGACACAGTCAGCCTGTCTACGCCTTGATCGTCAATTCAAGATCTAGTCAACATACCTTGCTTGCGCCAGAGTGCAGTACAGCTTCCTATCTTCAAGCCCTGAGTTATAGGCACCACATAGATGAACCCTTTTAGTAGGATATTCCGACTCTAGAACCCTTCCATTGGAGACCCCAATATAGAACGGTTCGCCTTCAAATCCTGTGTTGTAGTTAAAGTGCAGATGAGTTCTTTAAGTAGGATAGATCGCCACTAAAGTCCTTTCATTAGGAACTCTGCCATGGGTTGACCTACCCTACGGGTCAAAGCTTAACCTCCTTGTAGTATCCTTAGAATGAATCTTTGGATGTCTATTTAAAGAGCATTCATTCCAAGCAACTCTTCAACTCATGATTGACCTGCTCTCATGAGATATTCATCAGTTCACAACTGACCTGCTCTCGTGTCCTTAATCTTTATTTGGTTCACAATCGATCTGCTCTCGTGATACCTTCATCCAAATCATGATCGACCTATTCTCATGAGATATTCATCAGTTCACGATTGACCTGCTCTCGTGCTCTTAATCGTTGTTAAATCACAATCGACATGCTCTTGTGATCCTGACCTACCTCTACCGACTCATGGTGGCCTATTAAAACGATGATGGTCCCAAGAGACAAAATGATGCAGCTTGAACCACAATTCAAGCACATTCCTTCATCTTGCGCTGTCCCACGTTAGAGAGAAACCTCTGATAACGGATAAGGCCCCAGTATCTTGAGATCCTTGCATCCACGAGAAGAAGCTTGGAAATCAAGGGAATCATCAGCATTATGAGGTATCTGGTGAAAACAAGTATTTCATATGCAATCCATGTGCGGGTTTCTCTAATCCATTTTTGTGGAGCAGAGAAGTCTTAGCACATGTTAATTATAGTTCTGCATATCATGTATCACTTCACCTGCATAGAAAATGGGATTAAAACCCCACCAAAAAAAAATCATTCATCACCTGCATTGCCAAAATTTAGGTTCAATTTAGTCTTCGAGTGAAACCTCTACGAGCCTCCACTCAAAGAGGGGCAGCTGTTGACACCTAAATTTTGATTTTTTCTCTTTTCATTCATATTACATAAAATTGAGAATTAATTCTCATAAAAAAATATAAAAAAAATACATACATATATTGCATATTTATTTTTCCCGCATTACATCGACATGTAGGAAGGCGTTTTCTTGGGCAATCATGTGGTTAAACTATTTGGGACTAAACGACTCGTCGATTCGTGTTACCTGGGAAAAGTCAATGGGCTTAAAGCATTTTCATGATCAAGAATTACAACGTCCAAGGAAAAGAAATTATTTTCAACCATGGATTGAAACAAGTTTAAACAAAAGAATATTGATTGAGGACTCCAGTAGCACCGCCTCATGCTCCCTATGTTACTCCTTTCGCTTCTAGAGACTAATCACACGACTCATGCGAGCACTCACATTGTCTTTTTACTCGTTTCCCTGGATTAATTCGACATGGCATTGTCTAAACGGAACAAGCTCGTCAAAGAGTAAAGACAGGTCCCGAGGAAGGAAAAAAATAGAAAGCTTCACGGTCCAATTAGATGCTTCCTTTGTTAAAGTTGCAAAGTTCCCTCGAAAGTCGCCCAAGGACATAGACCAGAAGTTTGAGACGCTGCAGAAATATTCGCTTGACGAACAGTCAAAAATCATGTATGGCCTCTGATGATCTCGGTCACATTTATGCTCTTGAGGCTGTTAAAGTTTATGCTCCAAAACGCCAATGAGGAATATGGTATCTATAGAGAGAATTCTTGCAGAGTATATGTTATCTTGAGGAAGTGTCATAGTTAATTGGGGACTCCTTGTCACATGGGGATGAGTTAGCTTCTAAAAAAAAACTGGGAGAACTATCAAACAGCGTTGGAAATGGGATGCACAACTTCGAAGCCATATGAACTTCTTTAGATTTTTTTTCTGTCATTTGGAAGTGCAGCGCTAGTAGTTTGCCTCATTCTTGCCGACAGAGTTATCGCAGCAAAAGTGATAAAGAGATGGGTGAAGACAGCCTTGGTCCTAACTCCTTTCACAGTGCTGTATGAGTAGAATCAATTCATCAATTGATGCCCCGACACCATAAGTATCATTTCGCACTGGCCTCTTAACCAAAAGAAAAAGAGGACTGACATGAGTAGAGTGGTGGAAGAGCCATCATGCCGTGTGGTGGGTGTGGCGATAATTAAAGGGGGTTAGGCATCATGAAAGAGAAATTTGCTTTCGACGGAAGGCTCCAATGTTCAAAAGGAAGCAAGAAGAAGAAGAATAAAAGGGGGCTGCGACGAAGGAAAAGGGGAAGAAAAATTTGGAAAGGGGAATTCAAAGAGGAGGAAAGATTTTCGAGAGCAAAGGGCGATCCGACGGGGTTGCTTGCAGATTAGTAACTGAACAAATTACGCCGTCCGTGAGTCATCCCAAAGAGTCTCTCGCTGTCCGACCTAAAGGCCAAAAGATCTGGTCACTCTCTGTCGTTCCAACTAGCTGTCATAACTTGGAGCTCCATCAAATCAGTCGCTTCTTCGCCAACTTGCTAAGCAAACTGCTGCCGTCCAGCTCACTGACCAGCCTCGTTTTTGCCACTGATTATCCCTAATTTGTGATTAATCAGCTCCTGTTTTGCTATTGTTCAAAGGTCTAATGTTGCTATTGCATATGATAGATTGTTTGGTGGAAATTTGAGCTCGAAAAATACCAGTTTTGGGCGAAATTTCCAGCTTGTGCACGTACAGATTTTTTGGGAGCGGAACAAGGTAAATTCTCCACTCTTTAAGGGTTTGATTTGACTTTCTTTAAGTAGAGTTCAAGACCTTCTTCGTGCTGTTCTGCATGGTTTTAATCCCCTTCTTCGTCCGAAACAGGACATTTTTTTTCATTTACACTTAGCTAACAAGTGCAGGATTCCGTGAGAATCAAAAAGCAAATTATCACTACACTTATACGTTGCTTCCTGTATATTCCAAATGTGGTTTGCTTATTGAGTTCAAGGAGGGATCCGTAGTTTGGTAGGCTTTAGAGAGAATAAAAAAACAAAATGGGACTTTGTTCTTTCCATTTTTCTCAAATTCTAATGTTAAGCAAGGTAAAAAGAAAAAAAAGAGAAATAAAAGAGGGGGTTTCGGATCATAGTCTTAAAAAATATGTATATATATATTTTAGGACGATTCTTCTAGTGGCCATTCGAGAACGATCCTCCAACTAATAAGGGTGAACACGAAAGATAACATACCCGGTCTATTGCCATATGGGCCTGGTTCGTTATTTTTCCAAAAAAAAAAGGGGCCGAATTTAGATTTCGTGAGATAGAAATAATGATATTTTTTCTCGACTCACACAATTGATATTTTGTTTGATTGTGAAATTTTCCTAAGAACGTTTTAATTTTTTCAGGAAGAGGTATTCTTAGAACACATGCCTAATTAAATCTTTAGGGAATCGAGTTTAATTTAGAAGTGAGAGTCAAATAAAAAAAAATCCTCATGTGGCTAAATATAAAATATATATATAAAATAAATAAATAAAAATATAAAAAAAATGTAAAAAAAAAAGGAAATCAAATCAATGTCGAGTTGCCCGAGCATAGTTTTTTCATGGAATCAAGGTACCGAAAGGACGTTAGTTTCAGTTAACTAGCGTAATTAAGTCCCCGAACACTTAATCTTTGGTTCGTAGGAATAAAATAGTTCCTCCCGCTGTTTTATTTAGGTATCTAACCAACCTACCAAAAATGGTTAGTGGCGACTCCGAATCCCAAATCACTTGAACAGATCAAAGTTGCGAATTGGTAAGGCTCGGGAGGGGCCGCGTTAGGTTAATCACTTAATTAGCTTGATAATCCATTAACCTGAGGTCTTAACTGATTTTTAGGTCGCGACAACCTGCACACACAAGCGCTTAAACCCAAGCCGCGAAACACTCTTCTTAGGTCGCCATAGATAGGGATAGATATGCAAAGCCCTAGCGTTTGATTGCGCTTGGGTTGACCATATTTGATCCCGCTCGCTATCTGAATTGATGATTCTTCCCACTTAACGTTTGATTGCACTCGTGGGCAAAGTCGTCGAGTCAGATAGTGGGAGACTTTTAGGTCCATACCTTGTCCCTTCTTTTATATTCTAGAGTCAATTCCTCACTTGTCTTATGCGCATATGAATTGGGCGGTTGGCATACCTAAAACCAAAAAAATAAAAGGGTCCGATTGGTAAGGCTTTCTTACTTTCAGCTTATAATTCATTTCCATACACTTTAAATTCTATATACCATGAATCCCATACATTATCTCATGAGTGAGTTATCATCTTGATGATTGGTTTGAAAGCCATTTTAGGATAGAAAGATAATTTTCCACGTACTTTAAATTTTCGGATGTTGTATTTCTGCATCCTCCTCGTTCCCCTTAGACTTGATGTATTATGGATCTTTTGAGATTTATTCGCACATTTTTCAACTCTTTTTTTGAGATTTTTAGTATATAGGGTTAACGATAGCTTTCATTCCAATTATTGAGAGATCCTAGCCAATTGCATAATTTCCTTGGAAGAAATCTGGGTTAAACCCCTCTAATTGACCTCCTTTGGTCTAATAGGAGCGTTTAACCCCTATTTCGCCAAAAGAAAATATGGAATTGGACTAGTGCATTCACATTGCATCTCCATCATTCTGCATTATAACCCGTGGTAATTAATTTTAGCACATTCTTGCATATTCAAAATAGATGGGGAAATCGGATATTAAGGTCATCCCAGTCCCACGCAAGAAGCTCACAGCATGGTGGAGCCGCCTCAGCCCAGACAACCAGGCCTACGTCGAAGAACGCTTGGGGCGCTTGGTGGATCTTATCAAGGTGAACTATCAACTCGCCCTCATCCAGGTCTTAGCAAGGTTTGGGATTCAGAGACCATGACTTTTAACTTCCGAGGACTAGAGATTGCACTTACCCTGGAGGAGTATACAGCGATCATCGGACTAGAGTTCGACGACCACATTGTGTAGCCAGTATTAGGGAGGGACTTCACTCTAGCCCTGTCCAAATTTCTACGTCACAAGGGCACAGAGATTGAAAAAATCCTCAAATCCAACTCCGGCAAGTTCACCCTCTCATTCCTCTACAGCAATTACTCGTCCCTCCCGGTCGAAGCTGGTCTTAAACCAGCTAGAGTATTCATCCTGACCTTCTTCGCTTTCGTCCTCTTCCCTACTTCCCAAACCACATTCGATCCTTCTATAGTCCACATTGTCAAGCAAGCGTGTTACCGCTGGAACTACTCTTACATAATCTTAGCCGAGACCTTCCTTTCCTTGAACCGTTTCCATTCCACTCAAAGGGGTAACTTCCAAGCCTCTAATGGCCTTCTCTACATATGGTTCACCTCACATATCAAAACCTTTAACCTGCGTGTCGGATGCTATGAAATTAGCGGACATATCTACCCACTTGGGTCGTTCCTGAAATGTCAATCCTCTGTCCACAAGCTATCTTTCAAAGACTAGATAGAATGACTAGAAGACTTAGAGTCGAAACAGCTTTGCTGGTACCTGACCTGGCCTAAGATCTTAAAAGCCCGCATCACAAGAGTTGATGGAAACCCTATCCCTTACTAGGCTGCACAGGTGAACCGCCTACTATCCTATCAGGGTGGTAAGGCAATTTGGTATGCTACAGGAAGTCCCGCCAGCAGTGCGTCCAGGGATTTTTCCCTTCGACCTACTATGAGACGAGGTCACTAAAGAGACCAAGGTAGCATACCAGGACAAGATCGATCTCATCATCCATACCCTGAAGAGCTCCCCACTATAGGACGTGGAATGGCTAGATTACCTGGATGAGGAGATGAACATTCACCGAGCGTCCAAGGAGTATATCAAGTTGTTTAAGGAGTACCAGCAGTCCTTCGTAGAGCCATACGTACCCGACTACATCGTCCCACACCTGCCCGGAGTGGAGCCGTACGTACTAGAACATACGGGACCGCTACCAGCTGAGGAAGATGAAGACCCACAAGAATGGGACTTGGATGAATCGGAAGTCGACGAGGATGCCTTAGCCTCCAAGCGCCGTCGGACAGAATAGATGATTTCCCCAA
>JAGVVM010000788.1:0-32767 GCA_019149425.1 Psidium friedrichsthalianum | reverse complement strand
AAGATCGAAGCGACGGACACGACGAGATGAGAAAGAAAATGAAAACATTGGGACAGCAAAAAGAAAAACAGAGAGAGATCCCCGAAGTCAAATTACCATCTTAAAAGCCATGCATGGTTGATGCCGATGGAAGGATTCCAAGCGGAGAGTCGTGTGAAATGCTGCTTCATTCTGCTTTTTCTCGGAGAGGAAAGGGTTCTGACCAGGAGGGGGAGGCTTCATGATCTTATCTAAAGATGTGGGGGACTACAATGCCACTAAATTTTGGTGCATTATTACAAGTTTGTCCACCCCATATGGTTCATCGATCTTGTGCATTCACTTTTTTCCTGTTGTTTCCTCTCATGTAAATTTTTTTATTTCAATTTTTTCAGCTATAATTTTTTATATAATAATTTGGACTTTAAAAAGTCCAACTTGGGTGGCTTCAATTGTGGATTTGCTTTGGCATAAGTCGGAGGAGTGTCTATACTTGATAGTACCATTCTCTCTCCAATTCAGGTCAATATTCCCATTTACACCCACCATATCAATAATGGAATTGATGTTTTTTGGCAAAGAAGAACCAGATAGGGCTTGTAAATTAGCGAATCATGAAATCAATTTGAAAGATTTTAATTGAAAATCTCGGTTCCTATCTCTCCCGCCCACCAACCCCACCCAAAGAAAAAAAAAAATTCGTATGAAGTGTTGTGTCATCACCATGCTTAAGTTAGATTTGACAACCAAAGCATTGATATCAATATGATAAGATTCTAATTGTTGGATCTATTCTCTATCATCTTCCCATTTTGCAATCAAACATTATTCATGGTTGTATTTAGGTTAAGTGTCACGATCCGAACACAATTAGCACCACTACTAGAGTGACGAACCAATCGGTAAAGCCTCCAGAAAATCATGTTGATCACATAAGAAAATCATGGGGAAAATAGTCAAAGAAGTCCTAAATCTTTAATTAGGTCAATTCTTAGTCTCTAAACCTTTTTCATGATTTGCCCATTCAATCATAAAGTTTTCAATTGTGCCAATTTAGTCTCACAACTTGTGATGATTCGCCAATTTAGTCATTCCAGTCAATTAGTCTGAAAATCGCTAAGTGTAGCAATCTAGTCATTGCCGATCGTCCCAAGGACATGGCCAGTAATTAATGGATGAAATTTTTAATTGTTTTAATTTTATTTCTTAAAAAATTTTCTTGAGAACCAAAAGATTTATCCAAGCATAGGAAATGAGAATGAGAATTGTAGCATGAGTGGTCCCATCTCGGACTTTACCCCCGCATACCCCCTCTCTGACTTCTGTTCCCCTTCTCCAAAAACCATTGTCTTTACGTCAAAAGCAAAGGAAGATTAAAAAACTAAAAAGTTTTTTAAAAAAAATTCTTTTTTTTTTTTTTTTTTTTGCAATTTCAAGCATGGATAATGCGAGAGAGACCAGGTGGTGAATGAAAATGCTAAGGCACAAGTTGTGAATAAGCCCGATAGAATGAAGGCAAAATGCATCGCATGTATATCTCCATACAATGCCAAGTCCAGCCACCGTGTACCCTTGATTGACATGATTTGCTTTGTTTCCCTTATTCTTCAACACATGCATTAACTTTTATGATTTCACATCCCATGGATTGTGAGCATTCCATGAAATTCCATGTGAAAGATGAGGGAGCATTCTCTTTTGATTATGTGGTAAAATACAATAATACGTATTTTATAACAGGACGGCCTCGAATACACGGGCGAGCATCCATCGCGCTTCCCTCATTCTGCAAAAAGACAGCCTATTAGAGTCACTGATATACATAGTATGAGCCTATTGTTGATCAGAAAAGTCGAAATTTCGATTGATCATATCGTTCTAATAAAGAAAAACCCTTTTAAAATTTTACTAGTGCAATAACGATTGATATTGATAATTGCAAGCTCAAAGACAGAGTGAGAGAGAGAATGAGAGTACAAACACAAAAAAAGAGTGAGAGGAAAGGCGTACAAGCACAAAAAGACGAGTGAAGGAAGGTGAAGGGATGGGGTTGGGGAAGACAATGCACTCATGTGATCGATGGGAACCCACTCTTTGACGGAACCACGATCAACGGGCCCACAACTGACCGAGCAGGTTGCATTTGTTCCTAGCATCTCAAGTAGTTCTTCACACGGTCCAAATCCCACAAGACAGATTTACCAGTTGAATCCTGGGTGTGATCGTATATGGCCATGGTTGATCAGCGTGTACCTGCTTCTAGTTTAGTTGTTTAGCTTCTTCCTGGTGGAAGCACTCCATTGATTGTCCAGCGTCATTCTTGTTAAATGCCCCTACTTGCCTTTCACAATCACTTGGAGTGCCTGGCCATCTGTCGGTGATTTTACAGGATTCTGGGTAATTATTCTTGAATGACATAAAGTACTCCACCCAGCTCTGTAGACGGAGCACAACTGGGCATGGTAATGCCTGAACCCGATCTTTTCTCAGCAGTCAGCACCAGGAATGTGTAAGTCCCTTGCGAATGCAGCTTCCCTTGATGAATGACTTAGGATTCCGTTCGATCGGCTGATAGATTTTTCACAACTTGGAATGCAGCGATGACTGGTTTGAGCTAGCGAAATAAGAAAAGAGACGCTCATGGTATGTGTAACCATTATCAAGGAACCTGTGCCATCCCATGCCTGATTTTGGGAGGCGATGCCCGGTACACTTCTCCTCAATGAAGCCACAATTTATAAAGCAATTTCAGATAATTTTTCAGCCGTTCTGTAGCTTCCTTTCTAAGGAGAGAGATTTATATTCATGAACGGAGATGAAATCAGCTAATGCTCCTGTTTGTCTTTTGTAGCCAAACACTGCATGAAAAGCTTATCCATCCATCCCTTGCCAAAAGAATCACTCTCTTTATTGACAGCCTCAAAATTGTACAATCCGATAATTGAGGTTGAACTTGCCAACTGGGCAGTTATAACTTTCACAGAGAACAAATTGGGAATTACAGAAACACAGGATTTCAACACATGATTACTCATACAGCATGGTCCGCGAGACGATAGGCGACCTACTGTTTTACTGAGGGGAAGATGAACATAGACCTCATGGACATCTGTTTACAGACTTCCCCTCTATCCTATCTACAGCATAGCACACGTACACGGTGTTCAATCACATTGTCTAAAACATGGATAAAGAAACCCAGCACCACAATCAGCAGCACCCATGCCAGAACTGCCACAGGTAAGAGTCCACTCCAAGGTCGCTTACGCCTCGTAATATAGCCCACACCTGAAATTTCACAAGATCAGAATCCAATACCAAGCTACCAGCAATCTGTGGGAGGGGGGGCGGCGCAGGGGGAAGAGAGTGAGAGAGTGTGGCCATATTATCTAAGGGGTTCAAGGTTCTGTTTGGTTTGTGGTGGAGGTATTTTCAGTCCAAAACAACTAATTGGTAGGAAAATCTCAACCCAGACCCAAAGCAAACCAGTAAAACTTACAACTCAGATCACACCAATAAACTTAGCCCCTTGTTAGGTTTATTCTGTTTCAAAACCTCTACCATCAAGTCAAGTACAAGTGAAGTTTAAAACATACTAGAGAAAATCATCAAACTTCACGTGGCCAGGTAAATTTAAAAAAAAAAAAACAACTATCTTACATGGCGCATGGGAAAAAATGAATACAATCCAATTAATTATCAATAACATTAAAAGAACCCACACAAAACATAATAGAAAACTATTTAGTAAGTACTAATTGAGATAATAGTCAGTCAATAAAGAGCAATTTGGAACTAGACAACTTTCATGTAATAGTTTAGAGCAAACTTAGATGGGAAGTACTTACTTGGTTAGGTTAAACTACAAATTTTATTGGTGGAAAGGACAACAAGTTTACTTGTCAAATTATCAGTTTGACCCCAAAAGAAAAAAAAAATTATCAGTTTGGTTGATTTTATCAGTTTCAGCGTTATAGAACCAACAAAAACCAACCAATGACAACAGAAACAGAAAAAAGAAAGAAAGAAAGAAAGCAGATCCACAACAAAAAAAACCAATAAACTAAACTAAACAGTTTTATTAGGTGAGGTTCAATCGGTTATCGGCTCATTGTTCTCTGTGATTCAATCAGTTTATCGGCTCATTTTTCTTTGTGAACACCCATCAACTAGAGCAAGCATTTCAAATCCTATGAACATCAGATTGGTGCCACCACTTTTTGAAGTCAGAGGAGGACTACCTATGTCGAAGCAAATCAGAGAGATTCCACGATCTACACCAAAATCTACTCTTCACATTTCAATATGATTCAAGGGCATCGGTTAGTCGGTTGTTCAGATAGAGCAATAAAAGGGGAGCCATTAAAAGGCTCAATATATGTGTTTTGAACAACGTGACTACATGCTCGTGAATGTCTTGACTAGCACATAAGTCATCAAATTGGATATAGGGATCGCAAAGACGACAACTTGAACAAACTCAAAACAATTCTCTCAATATGAGACGTTCAAATGAAAGAATTAAATCTGATTTGAACCACTTACCACAACTGCATATATTGCTGAGAATACAAAAACAATCCCTGCTAGTAATCGGGTTGAAATAGTCTCCACAAAGACAGCAGAAAGGAGATTGCGCTTCAAAGCTTAATATGTCATCCTAGCAGATGTGCAGTAGGCTTCACCTGTTATGGCCGCAAAGTTTATGGTGAACTTATTTAAAAAATCAACTGCCGATAGTAAGGTGTTAACGCAGCAACGGAGCACAAGGTTCACAATTCCGGGGCATCTTCCCGTTGTGCACCATCAACTCTGCCGTCCGCACCATGCGAACTACACAAATAAGCAATCCAGAGAGACATATTGTTCCTGAGGAGGGACCAAAAGCATTCCTGTATGATCACAAAGAAAAGGCATTTCAATTACACATGCCATACGTTTTATTGTTTTCAAAGAAAAAAAGTCGCCAGAGACTTCATAATGTTTCTCTCCACCAACTTACAGGAATATGTTAGAACTGCTTAAGTTAGATAATAGCTATAATGCTAGAACTGCTAAGGGCTAACCACCTGTGAGTACGTTAACCAGACATTCATGTAAGCTTTTAAAAGAAGTGAATTACTGATCCTACTTAGTAAAAATACTAATGAAACTATCATGTGGAAGTAGTGGAGCCTTTCAAGAGAGATAAATAAATCCAAGGAAAAAGCGCATAATGAGAAGCAACGCCAGAATCAGAAAAGTGGCCAGAGGACCCATCAGACCATTCAAGAAAGATTTCAAGGCAGATAGAAAGTCCATATCATAAGGCAGGACTACAAAGTTTAATACTCTGTATTTGGTTCTAGAAAAAGAGGAGTACAGCCTGAGCTTATGTACTGAAACATGGTTTATTGCATTTCAGCATCTACAGGGCTGAACTTGCTTGAGTCTCCTCAAGCTTAAATCATGTGCAACCAAAATTTTGTATAGCATATTTCAATTAGCTCCTCAAGACAGTGACAATGAGCGGAGCGGCAACTCACAATGCTCATGAACATTTACATCAGGGATAACAATTTACCCTTGCAATCATCCTGCAGCATTATGCCCCCGAGTAGGGCAGTCTCATACAAAGAAGCATGGGTGACTGAAAATGGAAGGTATTGGAATTATATGTCACTCCAATGTCACATGGGCTCGATTAACGTTGATGAGTAAAGATTTGTAAGATGGTGATATTAAGACTTATAGAGAGGCCAAAAGCATAGCCCAGCTATGGTGAGTACAAGTCCATTCAACAGCCCCACAAAATGTTGAAAGCTAGGTGAAAAGAAGAGTTCATGCAACCAAAGGATAAGATCAAGACTTCAGGTTGATTGACAACCAGCAGACCCGTTTTCTCTTTCAATTTCTGTTGTGCATATATAGTCAATTGTTCACATTGACGTATCTACAAGGGTCACTTGGCATGCATGCACTGACATCTACAGCAATATTACACAAGTCCCATTCTAGTGACACTGTCCCCAACAAATCTCGTACTGACTCAAATCAGTTCGATAGAATCTATCTGGATGGTTATTGATAGTCATTCTAAAATATTGCTTATTCAATATTTCTCAGCTATAATAGAAGATGCAATCAAGAGCGAATCCACTCTTTACTGAAGTTGGTGCACAGTGTGTTATGACTATGGCACATGTGTACATTTCTCGCTGACTCACAGCATTGTAAGATTAACATCTAAGTTGTGGACGTCAACAGCTAATATGGGTAAAGGTCGAATATTGCTGCATATAATCTTCCAACCTAGTTAGGAACCATCTTCTTTTCCCTGAACAAGAGAGCCTGCAAGAAACCGCACGAGAACTTGAAGGAAATTACCTTAAAGAACTTCTATACTCCTCCTTGGAGCTGTATCCTCCTTGGAGAAGTACCACTGGGCAATGGTTCCGCTGATCACATAAACCTGAGCTTCGATCGTCACCGTCAAAGACCCATCATAGTAAGGATCGCCAATGCAAAATAAGCAGGCACCAGCTATCTTGCTTCCATTTACAGGTATACTCTCCATCCGATTCGCTCACGACGATTTCCCCATTTTGCCTGGCGAGCACCAAGAAAACAACAATGGGAGCATAGTAAATCAACAACCTAGAGTCATACACGGCAAAGCCCCAAACAAGGCCACAATTCCTCGACCAGAGCATCAGAGGCGACCCCAAATTATCGCCACGGTGAGCTCGATTCGGGGCCAATTAACCACAAAAATCCAGACGATCACCCCAAGACCAAGAACACAAACACCAGCACCAAAATCCGATTAACCAAGGGAAAATCGTTCGCTACAGCTAGGCTGATCGTGCAAGCAACGAACCAATAGACATTCAAGAAAGACCGGGAATCAGCACGAAGAAGGGCAGCGAGGCGTAAACGACCTGCTTGGTGTAGTGCTTGAGCAACAAGAGGAGCGAGAAACAAATGGGCACGCTCAAGATCAAAGTAATAACAAGAACCCATATCAAATCCGTAGAACAGTGGAAGATAAAGAGGAAGAGAAAATAAAGGTGTACGCGGGCAAGCGAAGTGGAGTTCTTGACGCAAGAAGAGGAAGTGGAGCTATAAGAGTAGGACGAGACGTCGGAGTAGTCGGTGTTTCTGTGGAAGATGGAGAAGAAGATTCCGAAGGCGAACGTGAGGAGGACGACGAGGAGGAACAAGACGAGGAAAGGGAGGTCCTTGAAGGGTCGAGGGCCGTAGTTGTAGGTGATCTGGAGGTACTGGGTCGGGTCGACTCGGGATGCGGGTCGGCTTCAGGCGGGGCGTGGAGAGGAGCGGCTGAGAGGGCGAGAAGGTCGTAGAGGGGGAGGCGGGCCTGTTGGTTCTTCCGGGCTGCCATAGCTAGAGAGAGAGAGAGTCAGAGAAGAGCTGCTGCAGGGGGAGAGAGCGAGAGCATATGCTGTGTGGGTTGACTGGTACCCACCAAGGAGAGAAGAGATGAACATGGAACATGGAACATGGACATGGGTTGGCGAGCAAGGTCGGTGGTACAGGGTGACGTCGGGCTACTCGGTGTTCTTTTCTTCTTTATTTATTTTATATTTTTTTCGCTTTTTCCGTCCTCCTTGTCCTCTACTGCTTTGGTGGCAAGAACAAGTGGAACCTTTGTGGGGAGAGAAGAAGGGTGCATTTGAGGGTATGATCCCCGTTCTGTTTTATGGCGAGGCTAACAATTACAAGTGATTAGGAAAAGTAGGAGCGTTCTATCTTCGATTTGTCAAGAAACCGACTTTCTTTCATTAAAATGGAGAGGACCTTGCTGCGAGATGGGAACAAGAGAGTAGTAATGAATCATATCTTGTTCCTAAGTCCAGAATCTTATCTTGTCGTAGTTAAAGCAAATAACCGGTCCAACCAAACCCTGCCACCAAACAATGTCGCATAAAAACTAGAAGCAGCATGCTCGTCCCAGCGGATGATGAACTTTTCCCCCATCGAACTCGTAAATTTTTCTTCACGCAGTCTCCATTTGAACAGGGCATAGATTCTTATCACAAGAGAACACTTTTCCCCTCCTACGATTTTTCCTTTTCAAAAAAAAATCAATTTTAAATAGATAAATCTCAAATCATAAAGTAATAAATCAAAGGTGAGTCAAAATGAGAACGTGTGATCCGAACAGAGATTACTTACAAGTGAAAAACTAATGGGCCGCATTTTCCACGATCTTTGATCAGAGAACTCTGCAACCTTACTTCTAATTTGTGGATGACAAACAAAAGAATAATTTTGTTAAGTTTGCCTCCATATTAAATCCATAGTTTAGAAACCAACTCTCAAAGATGAGGTTTTAGGAATCCTGTAACCAGAGATGGATGGAGAAGAACGCTAATTTCTTCAATCCGTAAGAACAGATGTAACGCGTATCACTGCTCATCACCATTCCATCAATTTAATATATTTTTGCATTTATTGGTTATATTTAAAAGTAAAACAAGCACATCGAGCCCAAGTCAAATACGAAAATCAGGCAAGAAATTCCCCTCAGCGCACGCTTTAATCTGATATCAAACTTTGCATCAATCACTTCAATCGGGAGGTGAAATTCTTATCAAGACTCGTACGTCATGGAGACTTGGTGATGAGACCGAACTCCTGCAGATTAGCTCATGAAATGGAAGAGCAGACCCAAAACAAAAGGACAGAAAAATAGTTGTGCCTATACATATACAAAGAATACATCGTAGAAGTCGGGTACAAAACAACAACCTATGGCATTTCAAGAACGGTGACAGTGTGAATTATGACCGTTGCAGTTAGCTGGGGTAGCCAGCTTTCAGGACAAAAGACAAAAGGCAAGAAATGTTGACCAAAGGAGAGAACCTCGCTTCCAAGTCCTGTATATGCGATTGGCTTTCATGCTAGATAGCCTAACTGCGTGTACCCAAAAACAAAAAGTGGTCACGTTTCCTCGTCCCACTTACTTTTCGGAATCTCTCCAGAGTCGGCGATTATGACTTTCTTTCTGGGCTTTCCGTTGTATGTTCCAGCTCCACCTTCAATTATATAAACAATGTCCATGCCTTGAATTACCCTGCCGAAAACCACATGCTCTCCATCCAACCTGACACATTCAGAAGAAATGAAAGCAAATTAACCTAAGAAAACAAAAGTAAAGAACGACAAAAATGTAGAATGGAACCTCAAGAAACTCATGTAAAATGCTTAATTTTAGATCATCCTGCCGTCTATTTGTCTCTTTGACTGCAGGGGCAGCGTCTCATTCTTGAATAAAAGCGAGACGAGAAGATAGAAGAAATAAGATGCCACGATATAAACTTGGAGAGCAAATAATATTTAGTGACACCTATTCAAGTCTTCTATTTGAGAAAACTACTTTTTGGCCGCAGGCCATAACCAGATTGACCAAACGACCTTGGCATCCAACCTGCGGAGTAGTTGAGATCTTAAAGGACTATAAGGCACCAGAAATATGAATTTCTGAATCGCGTTTATCAGGCCAATATAATACATATTATGATCTAAACAATCCACATAAAAACTTACCAACTGGCTTTGATTGTGGTAATAAAGAATTGACATCATTAGAGTCAGGGCCTGAATTCACCATGGAAATGACACCTGTAGTTTAAAAAGAACAAAGAATATCACAATTTTTTAATCTACATGATATTCAGAAACAAGTAAGACTTATGACTGTAATGACCCAAAAAAGACTACTCAATCAAAAAAAAAAAAAAACTGACACCTGCGTGGGAATGCTTTATCCTAAAATTCTCATCAGCAAAGATGCCACCATATATAGATTCATATCCTCTTCCATCACCGTAGATAATATCTCCACCTTGAATCATGAAGCCCGATACTATACGGTGAAAAGGTGTTCCTTTGTAATGGAGTTTTTTCCCACGGGCACTCTTGCCCTTTTCCCCTGCAATTATAAAAATTAGCCGACGTTAATTAAGATGATGTCAACACGCTCTTCTCAGCAGTTCTTGGTGCACTAAACAAAATGGTGTCAAACTGCTCGTAAGAATAAACCACATACTGTGCACAAAGCCCGGAAATTTTCTGCAAAAGAAATAACTAAAAGTCAGGCAAAGCTATTGGTTGAGCATATCATAAATGCCCAAATATGAGCAATATCTCTAAGAGAAATACAAACATATGGATCTTCCATAAAAAAAAAAAGGGGGAAAAAAAAGTGTAGAGCCTCAACGAAGAAGATCGGGGTAGTTGGATACAGATCTTAAGTATCTGTCATCTAAGCAATACTGTTTTTTCCAATTCCAGTAAAAACAAACATTTCCATATTTCTGGCAGGCCTAACACTGAAACTACAGATGGGAAATGGTTACTCTCAAGCTCATGATTAACAAATGACAAAGAAACATGACTTTGGTAGAGAGACACTCAGTAGTACTTACGAACCTACGGTTCTTGGTGCCACCTCGCCATATAATCCAATCACAATTCTACTGCATAAGAGTGTAATCTTAAAGAGGTTAGATCATTGACAAACAGCGTGCATTATAGCAAACAGATGCTCAAATTGTTTAAGTCATCTATGGTCTATCATTGCAATTTGACAAACACGCCTATATAATTAGAAAAAATTTATATTGAGAAGTAGATGTCAAATTCCTACAGATATTGAAAAGGTTTTGCATATTATGGTGATTTGTTTCGCCTTCAAGGCGTGCCTCGGGAGAAACAAGAACCACCTAGAACCAACATATTTTGCTCGACACTATGAGAAATGACCTCATAGATTACCCTGATTTAAGGAAGAAAAGACAGTTTAAAAAAGGAGGGAAGGGATTTTAAGAAAGGATTTACGAAACCTTGTTTGGTTGGTTTGATAGGAGAGAAAAGAATGGATTTGGAAAAATGTCTTTTTGCCCTCACATAGTTGATTTCTGTAAGTTTTTAATCCCTCTGAATCCCTCCAAAAGCGATGGGATGTTTTGGAGAGATTGGAGAGTTATTATTGTTTTTGGCTTTTTTGTTTTCCCCTTTCTCATTTCCTTCCTTTTTCCTTCAATTTTCTTCGTCTCATCCAGACAATGAAATTACCATTCTATTTTTTTTCATTTTCTCTTCTCATCCAGTTATTGTTTGAATCATTCCTTTTCCTTCATCTGACTCCATCCAAACAGAGTGTAAAAAGAGGGAAAAATAGTATTTTGCTCCGAAGAAGAGAAAACAGATACACAGAAGAGAAGGTGTAGACACCTGCACTTGTGCTCGCATGAGTAGACAAGGGGGGTGTGTGCGCGGTGAGAGAGAGAGAGAGAGAGAGAGAGAGAGAGAGATATACCGAAGTGCTGTTCATCAATGTCAACATCCAAGTATACTCTGTGGGTAATTTCAGGCTCTTCTTCTACATGGTCTTCTCTCTAAGCATTAAAGAGGAAGTAATTAGAAATATTACCCATTAGTACAAGAATTACAAATAGCATTTTCCACCCAAGAGGATTAACTAATATAGGTCACAAAAACACTTAAAAAGCCAATAACGCTGTCACGCTATAGGGGTGATATCCCCTTGGTATCTTTTTAATAGAATTATGTTTATCTTTCGAAAAAAAAAATTGTTGCCATGGGTGTCGAAGAGACTATCAGCGAAATAGGGAGCTATTCTATCTTCTCAAGTAGTTATAGACGGATCTAAAAGAGCATATTCTCATTTTAGTTCCATGGCTATTCTCTTCATAACTCATAGCAAGCTGCATGATGCTTGAGAAGGTAGAATAGCCTTCTCCCTTTTCTACTTCACGAGATAGGCACACTAGACGATGCTCCAGCTGTTCAAGTAATCCAATGGGTTTTGAATACCTGCCCACAAGACAACTCTTCTATTTACAGGAGTACTTACTTCACATCCTCAACTTACTTCATGCTTTCTTTACCTCTCTTTTTTCCCCCGCTGCGGGTTGGTCAACAGTTTACCCGATACAGTCCAGTCCAGTCCAAGCAAACATAAGATCAAGGGCTAACATGTGTGTTAATATCTAGAAGCATGTTAGCAAGCAGCAAGATCAACTTCTTTCACCCATCCATGGATATACTATCACTATTTCGAAAGATATAGTCTATATATCAGATTCTCGGGATTCATACTGAGCTAATAGATGGGCTACTCCACTTATTTCCTCTCTGCATGTTCATCTGTGAGCATTCCCTTCAGATTCGATTGCCCTTGAACTAGATAGATGAATTCCGCTTACTCCTCTGCTACATCCAATGCCTCACAGGATCTTCCCAACTCCTGTTCTATGAAGCCAACTAGAGGCAACATGCAGGGGGGAAAGGTCCTCCAGTTAACTCTCCACACCAAAAGCACCTGAAGCTCAGTCTACTCTGAATCCACATTGAAAACAATGCTTGCCAATCAAAGCAAACCAGAGAATCATGTGAGAAGTTCCAGTGAAACTCACATCTACCATACAAAACATTAGAATACCCAAGTTACATCTCATTCATAGCCAAAGGCACACCATCTAGCATTTCAACAGCATTGGATCAGCCTAACCTGAACGCTCAAAGAAAGCCTCACAATACACAAAAGCATTCTCTATCAACTTGACACAGAGCTTCTCCTCCAAAATTAAGAAACTAAGAATCCAAAAGAAAAGGGCCTATGATCGTGAACAGTTGCTAATCGTTGACAATGTCTAGAATATGTTAGAGGCAAAGCACAAAGCAAGGACTTCAGATGCTCACTCCGCAACACCAAACACGATGTTCAAAGCTCCATTCGATAAAACCACTCCAACAGATTAGCTCTAACGCCGAAATGCACAGTGAGAATCGATAATCAACACAGATGATCACTACGAGATCCGAATAACTCAGGACCTAGTTTCGCGATCAAATCCACATAGACAGACAACACGCACAACCGAAGAGGAGATCGCACCGGTCTCGGGAATGAGAAGGCGAAAACGAGGAGGACGGAGAGGGCGAGGAAGAGGAGGATGAACCGAGGCTGGACCAGGACCGAAATCGCCCGACGCATCATTCCCGAGTTGCAGAAGAAGACATGGAAGCACTCGATCGTCAAACCGCGTCCCGTCGAACCTCCATCGAGCTGGGAGTCACGACTGGCGCTAATCCTCAATTTCAATCCGTTTCTGCAGGAATCGGCGCTGAGCGCATGTTGATTGACGGAGAACTCAGCGAACTTGTGGACCGTGTTCGTCAGTCGCAGCATGCGAGTGAGACTGGAGCGAAGATGAGAGATTTATTATTTTAATCTCCTGAGTTGATGGGTGATTGGGTCAGTAATTATCATTATTAGACCGGGCCCACTTGCGAAGTGGATATGGGGCTATCTGATTCGGGCCCCGTTTAACGATTTAAACGGGCCGGGCCTGATTGAAAAATGGGTTGAGCCTGACTAAGTTTTAGTTATTGGGCCGGAAATGGTCCTTAGGATACTTTGACATGCAATTACAATTGGATCGCCTAGCTTCACAACGATCTTTTCTGAGAAGAGGATTAGTCTCTCGAACATCCAAATGTAGTAAAGCAACAGCGAAGACATTCGATGCCCGTGAGGATCCGGCGGAAATAAGATCGAAAGATAGATAAGAAACGTCGGAATTTGAATTGAATGATACGTATGCCGATATCAATTTAATTAAATACATCCTCTCTTTTCTTTTCTGTTTTTCCATTTCCCCCCTTAAGAACTCTCAAGAACAGCTCATCTCTTAAACAAAAGGGGAACGGTTACTCCTCTCGACAATTTGGAATGTTACAATTCGCATTGAATCATTAAAGTACGCAAAATCCCATGCTTTGTCTTTTAACAAAGCAGCACGTTGCTCATGTTACACCTGCAACAACCCAGTTCGACGAAGATGGGAAGTGATCACCGGGACAACGAAGGCCTGGATAAGAAACGGCCATTAGCAGACTTCTAGGATGGCGAATGGGGCAAGAACGAATCAAACTATGCACCAAACATGAGGAGAACGATTTTGAGATATGTGTGTGTGAAAAAATGGAATTAACTCACGAAAACATCTTTTGATGCAACGGCAAATTTTGCTTTAAAACTCCAAAGTTAAACATGTACAGGCCAGAGCACTTTCAAAATGAGTGACCTCCTAAGAAAATGGCTGCTTGTATACCAAAAGACAAAATCGTGAGGCTCTAGGAATATCACAGCACTAGGACGACTATGTTGAAGTTGTTTTTTTTAATCCCACATCGATTATGAATGGGTCATATATTCTCTTTATATTCATGTGGTTTCCCTTCACCTATCAGTTTAAGCTTTTGGATTAAATTTTCTAACATAATATCAGAACCAGTGTTATTCCTTTTCGTGTGTGTAAACCCATCCCTATTAGTCAATTTTCACGCGCCGCTCGTAATCCAGCTTGCACATGAGAGGGGATGTTAAAGTTGTTATTATCTCATATCGATTATAAATGGGTCGTGTATGCTCTTTATATTTATGTGCTCTTTATATTTATGTAATCTCTCTTCACCTATCAGTTTGAGTAAACTTAAGCTTTTGGATTAGATTTTCTAACAGATCGATCACATCAACCGGGTCACATTGATGTTGAGATTTGCTTACTTTCTAACCAATCACATCAGCAGTGTCACATTGAAGTCGAGATTTGCTTGTCCTTCACCAGGATATGGATCTAGATCTGATGTGGGAATACTGAAGCATAGTCTCAGGTCAGGAATGCGTTGCAGGTGATGAGTCTTCACCATTTCATTAAAAAGTACCACATGCCTGACTATTAACCTCTCGTTCATTGTCCAAGCACCTAAAATTAAATGCGTTGCAGGTGATGGGTCTTCAACATTTCATTGATTAACCTTTTCTGTAAGAAAAATAGTGATGAATACCGGATACATTAGAATTGATTTGTAAAGTTTGTATGCTGAAGCCTAAAGGGGTAAACTCTCGGCAATCATTGAGTACGACCCATTTATTTACAAACATACTTATGGCCAGACGTATCGTGTTACACGTAACTTACACATATCGAATGCCTTAGTGAATGTAGGATTTGGATTCCGCTCCTGGACAAAGACATGCGAATGCCTAGTTGTTCATCTGTGACGAAACAAATTATAAATTGCACGTGAGCTCTTGATCGTATCACAGCTTTGTATATTTGTTGTTTTCTTAATTTAGGAAGACAATTCCCTTTCTTAGCAAGATTGATTAGATTGATCGTGGGAGAAAATCTCTCCATCAATTAGGGGATCAATTAGGAGAAAATCTCTTCATACCTTGTGTATATATATACCCATTTGGGGTTTTAATGATTATCATCTAATTACACTCATTCACATGGTATCAAGCATATTTTTTAAATCTATGGTTACTTTTTCCATCTCCAACATTTTTTTTTTTTTACGTGAGTTCTACCACCCCTGGTCTCACCTCTAGTTCTTCAAGCTTTGTCGTCTCTACCGACAACCTTGCAAACCCTTTTTTCCTACATCTCTTTGATAATCAAGGGACGAATCTTGCCAGCCATCCCTTTACTGGTGACAATTACACCACTTGGTGCCACACCATGATCACGGCTCTCTCCGCTAAGACAAAAATGGGATTTGTTGATGGAACCATTTCCAAATCGGCCACCACCGAATCGAGTAAGATTCCCCTAAATTAAGAAAGGGAATTGCCCTCCCAAATTAAGAAAACAACAAATATACAAAGCCGCCATACCATCAAGATTCCCCCTCAAGATGAAGCGTGGAGATCACGACAGAGCATATGATGACAATTTTCTTTACCCAAGACCTTTGTCAAGAACAGCAGTCAATTGGAGCTTAGAGGGAACATAAGCTATCTTCAATGTACCTATTTGCCCGAATGAGATGACAATCGATTTATATGTGTTTGGTGCGCTAATGAAATATAAGATTAGAGGCAATGTGAAGTGCTGCTTAATTATCACATTAAAGAGTAGCTGGATATGTAGGTACTCGAAAATGTTTTAGTAAGGCTTGTAACCAAGTTATCTCACAAGTGGCGGATGCCAGGCACGGTATTTAGGTTCGGTGAAATACACTCATTCACATGAGCAGTACCGAAAAAAGCAAAAGAAAATTAAGGAGGAAGTTTATCCGGTCGATTTTGATAACAATAATGCAAACCAACATGAAAATCAAGTTGGGGCCGATTTTGATTCCAAACAATCCAAATTAAAGAGACATGTGCGGAACATATGAAGTAAGATAAATTATACTATAGAAAACAAATTTCTCAGTGAGGGAAAAAAGGTGCAGGAACTGTGACAACTGACGTCGATGGGAAATAAATAAGCAACGATTATAATATTCCGACAATTTCTAAGATAAGCAGAGAAGAGAGTGAGGATGCAAAAGAAGACGTAGTTTCCTTTTCTTTTGACAAGACGATTGGTCATCGAACATTTGGTGAGACGAAGCACGCACTGAGAAAGAAGTTTCGAACTATTGTGTCGGAATCAATATTGATTCAACAGTGTAATATAAATAGCCAGATGGACTCAACTGACAGACCATGAAAATATTTAGAACTTAATTGACAAATTGAAAGACTTATGATTGAATCGGCCAAAGTGAAAGATATTTAAGACTTTTTTTTTTTTTAAGTTTACACCTACGAGTGACGATTAGCCATGAATGGGCTCTGGAGCACACTCATTTCATATTATGGCCCTTATGACATGTATAAGGGATGGAGTGACCTCACTCTATAACATGGTAAAAAGTGGCCCACTGTGGTCTTGCCTCTAGATCTCCCGCAATGAAGGCCCTCCTAACTTTCCAAACGCCGGTCAAAGCAGTTGCATCTAAACATTGCCCAAACTTTATAGGTGATATTAGATTCTCTATCTATTAGCCTCCAACCACAAAGCAAAAGTACAGCATTGACTCGGAAAAGGTTTCTTCTTCGACGTAAAGTGTTAACTTTCTGTCAGCGTTCCAATTCAGAGGGTTCTTGCGCAGGTAGTTCAGACGTTTCCCAAGCGCCGCGCATGCGCCCGATCTTGTGTTTTCCCGTTCTTACTGTGAACCAAGTATGGTCAGACTTATGTACAAACCTGGTACGTCCGTAATATCCATAACCGAAAAGAGATCCCCACCAGCAAGCTGCTGACTACGATCCATGGCTCGGGTCGGGTGTCCAGTGTCCCTACTTTTTCAACTTGAGGTCACCATTAATCGCCTCGCCTGTACTATAAGCGTTAGAATGGACGATGCAAACCCTAGAGCTCTGGTGCTGTGTCCGGAGAGAAAAGGAATGGACAAGTTCCTTGTCGAGTTTCCATGCGGACGGAGACGATAAAACAAGTGCCCATCTCATGAAAACAACATTTTGTTTTCCCACCCGCTAACTGTTCGGACGATGCAAACCCTAGAACTCTGGTGCTGTGTCCACCGAGACGACGTAGAATATTTCCGAAAATGGAGGCTCTTCGTCACTTGCTGGAGTGCCGGTGATTCAAGCAACGCCGACCTCCCTCGAGGTTGTTTGATCAGATTTGTTTCATCATCCACTGCTACCGTATACGTGTATAGATCCCCGGGCGTTTATCGGCTGGGCAAAGCACCTGAGTCTCCACAGACATTGAAAGGGGGAAAAATGTGCATAAGCACAAGACGACATGTGCTAACGGAATTCATAAGCTTCCTACTTTTCTCCACTTTGAATATTCACCATCTATACCATGCAAGACTAAGGAAAAACACTCGCATTGCCTTTTTTGTGTCGGGCGATACGGCATCAAGAAGTGAAAAAGTTTATGCCTCCTTGATCGTACATTAAATCGTGAAAAGTGTTGGGAGTGTGGTTCATACTCCCTATCCACGTGAAAGCACGGGAATTCCACTCGACATCAAAGGATTTTTATTATTTAAGCCCATATTTTATGATAGTTTAGATTTGAGCCTATGAATAACTATTGCTATATATTATATCTTTCTTTTGTAATTGAGGATTGTAATAGAGAGTTATGAGGTGTTAATTATAGTGAAATTATCTGTTGGATGTAGCCTTAATTTAAAGGTGATTATGATAAAACCTCGTCTTTCGATTTCTGTCTCTCTTTTACACTTTATTTCATTATAGTTGTGCGTCGTATCTTAACCCAAAAAAAAAAAAGAAAAACACATATATAGAGAGGAAAGTATTAGAACACTTCATCACTCGAGATTATTTTTTTCAAAGGTAATTGTAACCTTAGGTCAGCACATTGCGTAATAAATTCAACCTAATATATTACTCGGAACATCACTGCTTAGACACTCCGTAAGTTTTCTCTATAAAAAACCTCTACCTTTCAAAGCCCTCTCTCTTCATCCCTCTCTCTCTCTCACACGCTCAAGAGTGTTGGCTTCGTCCCCTTCCGAACGCCCCATGGTGTTCCAGCGGCACTCCAAGTCGAACGCCGCGAAATGGCTGGCTTGGTCACGGCGGTGTGGTGCAGGCCATCTCCGGCAACAACTACACCTTCTCCCAACTATTCCGACGCCCTCAAGTCCATCATGACCTCACCCAGGTCGAGCTCACGACCTCTCGGTCGCCAAGGACGTTGGCAAGGCTTTCGGCCTCCTCGCCGGCCTCGCCTCAGACCGGCTGCCTCCGTGGGTCATCCTGCTCATGGGTCCGTTGAAGGGTTCGTGGGCTATGGTGCTCAGTGGCTCGTGGTCAGCGAGAGAGCCTCGCTCTCTTATTGGCAGGTACAACTAAAGATAAAGATAGAATACGCGTGACAAGTAGGTTTGACCTTTGGGGTACTTTGCACTTCTTTTGCAATGATCTTTTTTGGGTCTACTCGTTCAGGAATTTAGTGCGACGCAGCTTCCTGCGGAAAATTCTTGTCTGGGCCGCGTCAAAAACTTAATGAGCGTGAACAAGTAGGGTTTGACCTTTGGGGTACTTTGCACTTCTTTTTGCACTGATTTCTTCGGGTCTACTCGCTCAGGGAATTTAGTGCGACGCAGCTTCCTGCGGAAAATTACTGTCTGAGCCGCGTCAAAAAACTTAACGAGACTCAGTCAATTTCTTTGGGGTCGTTTGGGTCTTTAACACTTGGGAAGCCAAATAGGTCAAATGAAATTAAAGTCTTGAATTAACATTGTCTTCAAGCACAAAAAATTTTCATTTTTCTGTCTTCCCTGCCAACATTTTCTTTTACAGGGCTCCCTTTTTCTTAGGATGAAAGATAGAAAACGTCTCAACTAAGCCAAATCTCCATCTCAATAACATTTTTACGCCATGTAATCAGTTGATGTGTTTCGACCATTAAAAAAAAAGAGACATGTACTGATGTTAACAAATGCATCTGTAGAAAATCATGATAGTTGAGAAGTAATTAGACAGATTAATTTCTCCCAAACTCAGATAAGAACGATGGAATCAAACCCGAGATAATGTTGTTCGTATGTGTTGTGCGAAGAATATTCAATGTTTCAATTTCCATGCACGCAGATGTGCATATTCCTGTGCATGGGGGGCAACAGCACAACGTGGATGAACACGGCGATCCTGGTCACTTGCATCCGGAACTTCCGGAAGAACCGGGGCCCTGTCTCCGGCATCCTTAAGGGCTACGTCGGCCTGAGCACTGCGATCTTCACCGATATCTGCACCGCCCTCTTCTCCGACAGCGCCGCCTCCTTCCTCCTCATGCTTGCTGTCGTCCCCTTTGGTGTCTGCCTCACTGCCGTCGTCTTCCTCCATGAGGTCCCGCCGTCTGCCAACGACGAAGGAGGCAATCAGGACGAGCCCGGTACTTCAACATCCTCAGCGGGTCGCGGTCGTCGTCGCGTTCTATCTCTTGGCCTACGACTTCATCGGGTCGTCCTACGGAAGCGCCTTCAACCTCGCGTTTGTGGGCATATTGCTGGTCCTACTGGCCTCGCCTTTGCTGATACCTTTGTATGATCTGTTGAGGAGCTTCAAGAAGAGCTGCTCATCGGACGTCGAGGGCACCGAGGCAGTCGGCGAGCCGCTACTCGAGAGTCAAGAAACAGCGGAGGCCTCGGTGCAGTGCCAGGAGGCGACGGAGGAGCCGGAGGTGGTGCCCGATGAGGCGGAGGAGGTGAAGAGAAAGCCGGTGATCGGAGAGGATCACACGATATTCGAGGCGATGAGGACGTACGATTTCTGGATGCTGTTCACGTCGTTCCTTTGTGGAGTGGGAACGGGTCTGGCGGTGCAGAACAACATGGGCCAAATCGGGTCGTCCCTCGGGTACGACGACGTGTCCGTGTTCGTGTCGCTGATCAGCATCTGGGGGTTCTTCGGCCGGATCATCTCCGGCACGGGCTCCGAGTACCTTATCAAGTAAGTTCCTTCATTTCTTCGCGCGCGCGCGCGCACCGGACGGTCTCTTGAGGTTCTGCTTAACCCTGATGTCCATGGTCAAACTGAGGAACGTGGTAAAACGAACTAGATAGATAGATCCGACGGTAGAGACGAACGACAACTACCGGTGATGTCGCTGTTTCCCTTCTTTTTGAGGTCGACGAGATAAAGAGCGCAATGATCCACGCGAGACGAGAGGAGTGGGGCCCACATGATCTGCTTGTTTGTTGATGGCTGACGAGCCGGCTCTTGATGGGCACCATTAGCTCGGCCCAAAGCTAGCAGCTACTACTAATCTCCCCTCCCAACTAAAATTCCTCCCGTGCTCGCATGGAATTCTTGCTTCTTCTTCTTCCCCTTCCCCTCTCTTTTCGACCATCACCAATTTTGAAAATGTGTTAGATTAATCACTTTTATTACTGAAGACAATTTTTCCTTTCTTTGCGTAAAATTCATTTTGGGTTTCTTGCTGTTGACTAGCAATCTCACTCCCTCGAGTTTAGGGGCGCTAATAATCGCGTTTAGTGGTCCAACACACCATTAATTGCGTTGAGATTCCACTGATTCTTTTGCCCCATCTCGACCCATCATGACGCGCCGGGTCTTGCTCTTCCATGTGAACCCACCGAGAACAGATCATCTGGGATGTTGATTACGGGGGCCCGTAGCCAAAGTCAAAAGATCAAACGGTTCATAGAGTTGTCAGTCCACAAGTCTATAGTATTGGGAGCTTATGTTATTTTTTCTCCTTCAGGAAAAACGGAACGCCAAGGCCTTGGTGGAATGCGGGTTCCCAAATATTGATGGCCATAGGGTTCGTCGCTATGGCGTGGGCTTTCGAGGGATCCCTATACGTCGGCTCGGTCGTCGTCGGCCTATGCTACGGCGTCCGTTTGGCCATCACTGTCCCTACAGCCTCCGAGCTCTTCGGCCTCAAGTACTACGGCCTCATCTACAACGTCCTCATACTCAACCTCCCACTCGGCTCCTTCCTCTTCTCCGGCATCCTTGCCGGCTATATATATGACGCGGAGGCGACATCGACGGCCAGCGGTGGTGACACTTGCAGCGGGGCGCATTGCTACCGGATCGTGTTCATAGTCATGGCCGTCGCATGCCTAATCGGATGCGTGTTGGACGTGTTCTTGGCGATTAAGACCAAGGCACTCTATGCTAAGATTCAAGCTAGCAAGAACTCCAATAAGAGTTGAGAAAACCGAGGTTGGCAAGAGAACTAATTTGGAGCTAAACCCATTAATAATTTCACCCATTCAGTGGCTTTTAGCGAGGAAGAGGGCATTATTTTCTTTAGTCAATTGAGATATGATTAGTTTGCTTGAAATGTGATGCACTATTGATTCTTTATGGAGTTATCATAAAGTTTGAAGCTTTGATGCTCGGTGCTCTCGACATTTCGACGCACTTTAAAAATCGAAGAGACGTGCATTCTGAGAAGGATTTCGCTATCAAGAAACTAACTTTGGATTGAAGCCCTCGATATATTTTCCCATACAGGTTTGGCTTATCTTTTCGACAACATTGGTCCTTCTAGCTAATCTTGACCAGAATCCTTGTTGTGGATGTCGATCATACCACGTAAGATGGTAAACGTGGATGTAGACAAATTTTGTAATTCTTTGAATTTTTTAAAATTATTTTAGGATTGTTTCCTAATTTTTTTTATTTGGATTTTTTTTTCTTTGTGGTAGGCAAAGGCTCTCACCAGATCTAAGCAAGGCTATCACAGACCATGATAAAAAAAAAAAAAGTTACTCAATTATTCAAAATTACAAAATTCGTTAAAATGGTCCATGTCAATAATTTTGGCCAAAATTAGTTTCTAGAGCTAAATTAGCAAATTGTTAAAATGTTTAGTTATAAAATTGGGTTAAATCGAAAGGTTTAGTATTTAATTGACTCTCATACAATATGTTTATGACTTTTTTTGGTAAATTTGCCCCTTGCTCATCAATTCCACATGGATCTTCATTTGGTTTGCACATGAGAGGAAGTATTGAAATGCTTCAAATCTTGTCTATAGAGCTCCTACGAGCCTTATATTGATGTTGTCTCACCCTACCTATGAGCTTAAGTCCTTAATCAGATTTTCTAACATTCACTGTTTCAATCTTGTTGACCTCACACTTAGTCGACAGGTTGTTTTTCGACATAGAAATTTAACGAAAATTTGAATGCTAACGAAGAGGAAAGTTTTGATATAAATCACTCGTGTACTATCGAGTTCTCTCATGTGAACCACATCGGCTTATGTGAAAAATGTTGCACTTTGCATCTATGTAGCCGACAATGCAAAAGAATTGCCGACCACGAATTGATTAACTTTAGAAAATTATTCGGGAATCAAATTACTGTTTTTTTTTTCACGATCGCCTTATCTTAAGATGCTTGATTCTCTTCTAAAGATATGCATTTATGAAGAAAGATAATCCACCACTAGGCGCATAAGGACAAAATCAAGAAGCTTATTACACGTTCGCCGTACGATTTTGCTTATTCAATGAAAAAAGAACCAATGAACAATGACAAATTGCAAATGATGGCAGATAAGAAGGTGGGACAGATCCCCTTCGACCAACGAAACACGTTGCTCGTGCGAGCTCCCCCTTGAAAAACCATGAGTTGGGACAAAGCCTCCGGGGGATGATTGATTATGCATATTACACCGTTTCCGGGAAGGAAACTATTTAATACTATCTCGTTATTGCCTTTATTATATTCACTTGCATAGGCAGAATAGTCCCTAAAAATTATCCAAAAAGCCTAAACTTATTATATGACGGCTATTTCAGTCTTAATCATTTTAATTATGTCAATTTAGTTCTAAATATTTTGAGTATTTGTCAATTTAATTTTGAACCGTTGAATTGTAATAATTTAGTGCTTTTTTTTTAAGAATTATTAATTTAGTCCTAATTAAACCTTTTGACAATATGCTACTTTAGTAATTCCAGCATATTTTATACATAAATTATTAACATGGAAGTCAGTTGGCAGTTGGCCATTTTACGTGACATCACCAGCTCTAATGTGGATAATTTTTTAGGTCTTGTAAAAGGCTTCAAACTTTTCCTTTTTCCCTTTCACCTATAGCTAGTAATTGACCATGACCACCAACCGGCCACAGGCGATGACTTGACTCTCGCGACCTGGTCGAGGGGGCCCTTGCCATATCCGACGACCCTCACCAGCCCTCGCCTATGAGTGGTCACCGACCACAAGTGAAAGGAAAAAAATAATAAAAAAAAAATTACGAAAATTATCTATGTTAACATCGGCCTTGTCATAGAGGGTGGCCAACAGTCGGCCGGCATCCATCTCAAGCAATTTCTTGTCAAATTTGCTTGAAGGGTTAAAGGAAACTCGTGAAAATATTTAAGATTAACACGATTAAAATATCATCAAAGTGTTTAGGACTAAATTGACACAATCGAAAAGTCTAGGATTCAATTTCACCACCCTACAATAGATTTATGACTTTTTGGACAATAATAATGTTCCATGACACTGGACAATCGACAGTGAACGTCGAATCTAAAAGCGCAAGAAGGGGTTAAGGATATTATTACTTGTGAGATACAAGCGAATCTACCTACTTAGTTGAATCACGGGGAGTTCGACTTGATAACAATTGACACCAACAAGTCTAACATCGGCTTGATCTTGAGTTCAAGTTATTTACATTGCTTGTCAAGCTCGAGCTCGCTAACATCATATCCATCCACGTTCAACTCAATCGCACCTTAATTGCTCTTGCTTGGTGTCTCTCTAACATCTTTGCAAGCATAAGCAGGCTAATGCCCCGTAGCCGCAAGTGATCAAGACGAAGCAACCGAACCAAGAGCCGCCTGGACCAAATCAATTATTTATTGTTCCATATATACAAGCATAAGTTTTAGCTAATATATTAGAATTTAATTCTGTGTTGTTCATTTTATTATTAATCTATTCATTTCATGGACAGCTTGAAACAGATTCAACTGATCTTCCTATCTCCAAATCTCCGCAACTGATCTGATCCTATCTCAATTCATCAATCTGATTGTTGATTCCTAAGTGAAATCTATCCAGGATCGAAAGCCATCGCCTCTACTGGTGGCAAGAGCAATGGAGGAGAGACGAGCTTATTCCAACTGTCAATTCAGTCAGTCTACGGTAGCTAGGGCGGCTGGCCACCCAAAAGCGACAGGACATCAATCTTGTCTCCGCTTCAGCCATCAATTTGATCAGTACAGCTGTCGAACAGTCTTATCTGATAAGTCGATGGTGTTCTTATCTGATAAGTCGATGTCTAGCCCGGCCTCCTTTTCAGCCGCAAGTTGAGGACGGCACGCACCCCTCCATGTGATATTTTTCAAATAATCATTCTCATGTTTTTCGGAACTGACCAATTGAAGTTCGTACGAGCTGTCTGTCGATCACCTGCGGTGAAATTTTGATGGAAAAAAATCATAGACGGCTGTATCAACCAGACGTACCCCTGCATGCAAAGTCCAGGCATCTTATCACCTTGTGGGGCGTGAGCGTGGGTGCCGTGATCCGATAGCTTATAAGCGGCGGGCCAATCTCTCTGTTTGGAAGTTTCTCCAGGCAAGAATCGCATCTTTCAACTTGAGTCCTACATCTCCCCACGAGAATTCTTAGGCTGAACCCGGCTGCACCGAGAATCATCGCGATGCTCCGTGATCAAGCCGTTTTGCAATTCTGGATGGCACGCAAGGATACGGTCTTCCTGTTTGATGATACATCGCTGTGATTCTGTAACTAGAAGTACCGTATTTCGCAAAGAATGGTATATAAGAAAGAATTTGGTGTTTGTCGAACGATGTCGATTTGCCGACCATTGGTTTTTTAATTTTTTTTGGTGAGGAAAAGAAGGAGAAGTAGGTGGACAATCCTCGATAGTTATATCACAGGAGTTTCACGATAAGAATTGGGACGTCCGTCCCAAGCAATCTTCGCGATTAATCTTTTGATGTGCTTTTTGAACAGCAGCTTTACTTTTTTTTTTGTTGTTTCCCCTTTCTTTGTAAGGTCTTGAAGTTCGGACCACTTCAAGCTTCAAAACATTTCCAAATATTAGCATAGTAGAGGTCATCTGAACAACTTCCGCTTCCAGCCATGCCGACAGTGATAGATAATTAAAATATCACCTTAATTTTTTACACAGGTAGTAAAATCCACGAATCTGACATGATTTTTCAAAGTAAGATCCCGAGTGTCGAAATTTTTTGTGTGTGTTCCCAATTTTCGCTTCCGTCAATACAATATTTTCACAGCTTATACTAGGCAAAAAGATCAGCACTAAGTGTGAGGGATTTGATAAAATAAATATTAAATTGCGTTTGTTCATCTATCAACTTAAGGTTTTAAAATATTTAATAGTGATCTCACAAAATCTCATGCAAAATATCCGCAGAGTATCCCACGCCACCATGTGCATGCAATTCTCTGTAATTCATCTCCCTCGAAGACGATGGGCTTTTTTAAGTGGTCCATTTTCAGCTTCAGATCCAAACAAAAGCACGGCATCTCTAAGTGGCCCACTCGGACGTGAATCGTAAGCGGCCAAGATTGCTCGGCCATATGCAAGCAAATTGCCTCTGTCAATATTATACACACAGACGACAAATGTTGACAAGGTCCCCACATGGCCGCAAGTGGCCTCTTTCCTATCAAACGCCTTTCCATCACAACCCTAGATCTCTAGCTAGATCCATCGTTCTCGCCCATCAACCCGATGATTGATCCAGATCGATGTACTATAGCGTTGTTTCCCGCAATTTTGACTCTGCACCGAATACTTTTCGTCGAATTGCGCTTTTTGGGGCTAAGATAGACACTTTTTGTGGTAAAATTTCCGGATAGGAAATATCATGGGGTAAACAAGAGAAACGATAGCTTCACTTCAAACAGCACAAAAAATTTTCCATAATTTTAATTGAAAAATAATTCCTGAGAAATGTAAGAATGCAACCGAATTTTAATTGACAATGCGAGTTTGAAATGTTTATAGATTACATCGCGAAATTGAAGATAAGCAAAAATAACATGTTTATTTGTTTGTGCGCGCAAGCTCTCCAGCAACTAACGGGCAGTAGTTTATAGGCACGCATGACAACCATGTGCTATTCCAGAAAAATTTCTGGAACAAAATAGATTTTTCTATTTCTAGCCAAAACAAAATTTTTTTGTTTCTGACTTTAGGCCAAATCGTTTATGGAAACATTTTTGTTTGCAGAAATAAAAAAACACGATTGCGTTGCCAATGAGTTTCTGTTCCAAACTTATTTCTGGAATAGGTTTAACAAAAACAAAGAAATAAAAACATTGTCATGCGCCCCATGTGTTCTCAAACATAATAGCGTATGAGAAGCTTTTTCTGCGTTTTTAGCCATACTTACCAAATCTCGAGAATCTTCACTCCATGCTTTCACGTCACCATGATCTCATCAACTAGGTGGTTGTTCCCCTAAAACTCGCCCTCATTCTCTTGGACTTCCTGCCCGCGTTAAACTCTATTCTTCTCTAACGATCTAAGAAGTATCGACACTCTCCATGAGCCTCCGTGTTATGTTTGATATACTCTCCGACACTTTCCGCGAGCCTCTATGTTATGTCGGTATTTCTTCGACACTCTCTGTTGGCCTCCATGTCATGTTCGACACTCTGCAACACTTTTTTGCATGCAATCCAATGTGGTGAGCATTTCAGACACTCTAGTAATACACGAGTCCGCATCTCGACAGCACGAAGTCAATTTTAAGCATTTTTAATAAATTAAGGGTCAAAATGTAGAATTATCAAAAATATATATAATTAAGCCATATATCTAGCGATCCCAATATTAATATACCTAATTAGTAAAAAAAAACTAATTGTGAATCCTTAACAAAGAGAAAAAAAAACTCAACGAATTTTATGTAATCATAATATATATATAATATATAGATATAATATATATATAACATACAATGTACTCCAACGTATGAAATTCTCCATTTTTTGAGAAATGATATGTCGGCGTGTCGTATCGCATAGATTGTCACGTGTCGACGTCGATGCTACTTAGCTAGTGATTCAATGCATTTCATTGTTATACCTTCCAATGGTCTTAAAATTCACACCGAGTTTTTGGCGGTTTTCAGGTATTTGCTCTTCACTTGGTGTCTCAATTCAGCAATCTTTCGATCCCCTTTTAACCGTGTCGTCATCAGCCAAATCTACCGTGATGATCGCCAACATTTTCGCTATCGTCAGCTCATGGTGATTGATGAGTATCGATATTTATAGCAATTCTCACCGTCGTCGATAATGCCCAAGTTTCTGACATGGATAACCTCTAGCCACGTGCTCACTTACGCAGCCGATGTGGTTATAATTTTCGGTGCCAAGAAGCGCACTTCATTTCGCAACTGGGAAACTCGACGACAATAAGGAGAAGAAAAGAAAGCAAACAAGAAGGTTTTTCAATATGGAGCTGATGTTTATGTCTGTCCCAAATTTGGGTAATGTCGATCTGATCCGTACGAGATCGCTTGCCTGCCTACCTTATATCGCCGAGACAACTTATCAAATTCAAATTCCATTTTGTGATTAGCTGGAAGATTCGGGTGGATTATTTTATATTGAACAGAAGGGTATTATTAATCATGTCTTAATCCAGCTAGAAGGCACGACCTCGACTCTTCATTTGACAAAGTTTTTTGCTTGTTTACTCTATAAATCCGGGAAGTGAATGGATCTTTCATCTTTAGTAAAGGGTAGTAATAATTTCCTCCGCTGTGCATTTCGAAAAGAATCATAGATGATAGGTTGATTTATTTGTTACTGGGGTTACTCGTTGATGCGCAACTAAGGTAAATTGGAAGTGTTTGTGTGATTCATTTCATCCCTTTCGATACTATTTTTACTTTCGAATGAGGAAAAACCTCAGTCGACGAATATACCAATCAAAGGTCGTCCTGCAATTCGCAGTTGTGCGCAACTTTTTGTTCTTTTTTTTGTTTTTATTGATTTAGTCCTAAACCTTTTGCAATTATATCATGAATTCAGTCTACTTTGCCGCTCAACATAACGTGAAATTTTTTTAATAATATTTTAATATTATTGTTTTATTTTTTATTTTTTCTTCCCACTCCTATTGTGGTTGGCGAGGGTAGCCTCACCATGGCCGCCTTTCCTTGCAGCCGACAAGGTTTCTCTCGCCCAACAAGTTGGGTTAGGCTGCGAACGAGGGCAGCCTTGCCCGCGGTTGGTGAGGCCGAGCGCGCGCTACGAAGCCCTCGTCAACAGCTGGCAAACTCTGACGACCCTGGCGATCAATAGTAGGATAGTAGGAAGAAAAAAAAAGAAAGAGGAAAAAGGAAAAAAAAAAAAACAGACAATCACCATATGGATCTTTCTAAGATTTCTGTTGGTGATGTAAAGAAGACAAGAAAGAGTGGTCAGCGAGGGCTCAGTAATGGCCACAGACATCGTCAAGGAAAAAAAAATCGGAAGTTTTTAAAATATTATTAAAAATTTAGAACTCAATTAGTAAAATTAAAAGATTTATGACTAAATCGTAAAAGTGCAATAGGTTTATTATTATTTTGGGATAATTTTTCCTATTTTGACTTTGAGATCTAAACTTAGAAGTCCCGAATTTGATTTCTCATACCATCTTCTTGTGGATTTTAAAGATGCAGATGCTAAGAGTTTTCACAACAAGCACCGCCACGGCCCATCAAGCTGGACCACTCCGAGTCTCGACCATGACGGTGAAAAGAACACATCTTCTTGATATTTTTCCTGGCGCTCCTGTATCCATTAGGGTCCCCCTCCCCAAGCCAGAAGTTTCATAGAAGACAAAAAAAACAGGGGAATTGTTACCATGCTTTTGTTTTTTTTTACGTAAAAGAAGAAGAGACAGGCGCATTAATTCACGAACTGTTAAGGGATGAACATCCCAGGAACCTCCACCGTACGTGTCGATTTCGCTCCCAGCAGTCCCCAATCCTCAAGTTGTCCCCAAAAAAATAAAATATAAAATTACTAAAAAAAGAAGGAAATTATTAATATTGTAGAAAATATATATCTATTTTTTCCTTAAATACACGCTGCCTCCTCATTCAAAGCACCCCTCCACTCCACACCACCCACCATTCAAATCCTCTCTTCTCTCGGACTCGGACTGTTCTTTCGGTCCCATGGGCTTCCGACTCTCCTCCTCCTCCTCCTCCTCCGCCGCGGCGTGAAGTGGCTGGGCTTCGTGACGGCAGTGTGGGTGCAGGCCATCTCCGGCAACAACTAACACCTTCTCCAACTACTCCGACGCCCTCAAGTCCCTCATGGGCCTCACCCAGCTCCAGCTCAACAACCTCTCCGTCGCCAAGGACGTCGGCAAGGCCTTCGCCTACTCGCCGGCCTCGCCTCCGACGGCTCCCGACGCCCGTGATCCTGCTCATCGGGTCGGTCGAGGGGTTGGTGGGCTACGGGGCGCAGTGGCTGGTCGTCAGCCGGAGGATCCAGCCCCTCCTTACTGGCAGGTAACAACACGCAACGCCCATCCACGATTCCCAGAATATTCGATAATCTTCCTTGGTGTGCCCTAAACGCGAGGGCTTTTGTTCCTTGAATTTGGACTTTTTGGAGGCTTTCTTTTGATGAGCATATATGCTTTCGGGTCAAGATTAAAATAGTCGCCGAGGTTGAGATATTTTGCTTATTTTTAGTGCACCCAAAGCGAAGATTTCCATTCTATGAGCCAAAAAGGTCAAGAGCCCATTGAAAGCTGCGAAGATGTTTGTGTTTTTATCCCCCCACTCCTTCAAAATAACATACTTTTCATTCATCCATTAAAAAAGGATGATATCATTAGTCAGACGTCGTTAAGTCATATGATAAACTTCTATTTCTTAATTGAAAATCATATTTTAGAGAATATCAATTTTTAAATTATGTTTCACATTGCTTTGACGTAAAAGACAACTTTTCCATCGATGTTATAAACCGCATAATACCCACTTGCACCCCTTGTTTGTTTTGCTTAGGAAGCAAGCTTTCACATCTAATGATGAATTTATTTCAATAGACAAAGGAAGGAATAAGAACAAGAGAGGAATTTTTCCCTCCCTTTTTTTTTAATCTTTATTTTCATATCTTCCAGCTACTTTATCACCCACTTTGATTTCACCGTTGTCTAAGATATAGATAAAAATAGTTTCTAAATTATAATCCGAATCCCTTTTTTCTTGATCATCTCACGTCAATAATTCTATCCTTACCATCAATAGATAGTTTTAGACAAATTTTCTTTAAAGTGGATATCAGAATGCCAATTATGACCCGTCGTAATCTATTTTCTAGGACATACGATGATTCCTTTCTCTATTTGCGATCCTTCCTTGAATTATACCGGTTGACCTATGACGAAATAAAATAAAAATGAAAGGAACTGAATGAAAACCCTAAACCCATGAGGAGGAGCAGATAGGTTCACACGAGGTTCTTTTGGTTGTAATTTGTGATGGAACCCAAGAAAAATGGTTTAAAAGAATTTCCTGCTCTGCTACAATCCACGTTTTCGCCCGTCACTGAACCGCTCGGAATTTATGCGGACAGATGTGCATCTTCCTTTGCTTGGGAGGGAACAGCACCACGTGGATGAACACGGCGGTCCTCGTCACCTGCATCCGCAACTTCCGCCGCAACCGCGGCCCCGTCTCCGGCATCCTCAAGGGCTTCGTCGGCCTCAGCACCGCCATCTTCACCGACCTCGCCTCCGCCCTCTTCTCCTCCTCCCCTTCTTCCTTCCTCCTCCTCCTCGCCCTCGTCCCCTTCGCCGTCTGCCTCTCCGCCGTCCTCTTCCTCCGCGAGTCTCCTCCCCCCGCCGCCTCCGACGACCCCAAGGAGGAGTCCCGCTACTTCGGCGTTTTCAACGCGGTGGCCGTCGCCCTCGCCGTCTACCTGCTCGCGTTCGATGTCACCGCCCCCCACGGCCGCGCCATCTCCCGCGTGTTCGCCGCCTTCCTCCTCGTGCTCCTGGCCTCGCCGCTGGCCGTGCCGGCGTACTCCTTCTTGAAGAGCTTGAGCTCCTCGGGGCCGTCTCTGGGGGGGTCCGACGAGCCGTCCAGCGGGGACGAGGAGAAGCAGCTGGGCCGGGGCGACGTCGCGGAGCCGCTGCTGAGGCAGGAGGTGGTCCCAGAGAGCCAGCACAAGCCGGAGGTCGTGGTGGAGGAGGAGGAGGCGGAGAAGAGGAGGCCGGTAATCGGACAGGACCACACGATATTGGAGGCGATGAGGAGTGTGGATTTCTGGATCCTGTTCATGTCGTTCTTGTGCGGGGTGGGGACTGGACTGGCGGTGATGAACAACATGGGGCAGATGGGGTTGGCTCTGGGTTACACCGACGTGTCCATGTTCGTCTCGTTGACCAGCATCTGGGGATTCTTCGGCCGGATCGGGTCGGGTACTCTGTCCGAGTTCTTCCTCAAGTAAGTCTCCCCTGCTCCCTCTGTAATTTTAGGGTTTTTCTTTATATTTTTCAGTTGAGGAAACACAATAAACCAATTAAAAAACACAATAAATAAAATAGCTTAATGTTCACATAAATCGAGTCGAATGTAAATGCAAACTTTTATTAATGTCATTGTCGCCAAAGTTTGGTCGGCCAATTTTTTATTTGAGTCCATCCAGGGGGAACGATTTTCCATCTCGTTGTCCAAGTTAGTCAACAGCGGGATTGCTTGAGATTGGTCGTTGAATGTCCCACTTCTAATATGTCACGTCACGTTGTAAGCCGGTTTAAAATTCTACTGGGCATTGATAGCATTACCCTGTACAACATGTGGAGGTCGAGGCCCGCCTTCCCATTGAAGTCATCTCACGTTGACTTTACAAAAAATACTTTGATTGTCCAAAAAATCCTACTCCTATTCCAGTTTATCAATTCGATCCTAAATATTTTAGTTTTATCAATTGAGTCCTGTATGTTTTTATGATGTATGATCAGTGCTGACTTAAAATAATTTTCATTTTCATTTTTATTTTTTCAACTTTTAAATTATTGCTATTATTATTATTATTTTAAATGGCCGACAGGGGTCACCAATCTCATGACTTGTTCAATGTTGTTCTTTTTAGGAAAGCCGGAACTCCAAGACCACTTTGGAACGCGGCGTCCCAAATTCTAATGGCCGTCGGCTACATAATCCTAGCCGTGGCTCTGCCCGGCTCCCTCTACATCGGCTCGATTGTGGTCGGCATCTGCTACGGCGTCCGCCTCGCCGTCACGGTCCCCACCGCCTCCGAGCTCTTCGGGCTCAAGTACTACGGCCTTATCTACAATGTCCTGATCCTGAACCTCCCGCTCGGCTCGTTCCTCTTCTCCGGCCTCCTCGCCGGCCTTCTGTACGACGCTCAGGCGACCCGACGGCCGGG